>PNEQ01066522.1:0-35753 GCA_003012365.1 Medauroidea extradentata | reverse complement strand
TTCGTTCCAGCACCTCTTCGTCAAAGCTCAGTGTCCGTATTGTCCTTCTCGAACCACTTGCTGGCTTCGTGACGTACAGCGAACCCGTGTCCCGCAAACGGCGGTCAATGCGTGTGAACATTGTGTGTGCAGGGTGCCGTCGGTTAGGAAACCTCTGACGATACTGTCTCTCCGCCTCTCTTCCATTGCCGCCTGCTGCACCATACACTAAATGCATATCGGCTAGCTCTGCCAATGTGTAGCCTTCCATGTAGCCTCTACAACTACGACAATAAACGTAGCGAGTGTAACACATGCATGGTGTCTCGTACAGTCACAGAACGTCAAAGCGGGTAGTACATAACACAACACAACAGATGTTTTCACTGGCTTGTTGTCGCCAGGTTGCCTGCTTACCCCTGTTACTTTGGTTCACCGTTGCAGGTATAAGGATGCATTTCCGGACATGGGTTCCTTAATCAAATATGTTCCAAACATGCACATCTACCATCCCTATCAATTTGTAACACTTATTCTTGGCCACCCTGTATGTGTGTGTGTGTGTGTGTGTGTGTGTGTGTGTGTGTATACATATACATACACACACACAAATACATACATACACACATATATATATATATATATATAAACAAAAAATCATTATTTCCTATGTCCCAAATAAAATACTACCACATTTTTTTATAAAATTTGTTCCATATTTAAGGTGATGATCCCTCATGTTTACTATCTTTACAATAATAGTCTTTAAATCCTAACAAGAGCAGATATCGCAAAACTGTCTCCCATTTTCATGTTTGATAGTTTTACTTTGTAAACTAATTTTTCTCCAGCTAAAATACAGTATGGTTCTAGTAAGTTATACAATTAGCTAGTGATGTGTGCCGTGAATGTCCGTTCTGCCGCCGCCGTTGGGCTACTGTGGCCATTTCCCGGCCACGTGTTCTCTCCCCTCCCCACGCTACAGCAGGACATACGCACTGTGCTTCATCAGTGGACACATCAAAACCAACGTCCCTCTCTATGAAGGAGGTACATTACGGTCTACAACGCAGCAGTTTGGGTTAGCCAAATTCGTTGCAGGGCCCGCAATGTATTTGCTAGCACAGCAAAATAATTTACAACTGTCCCAGACCATGTGATAATGTTTGTGGTGTCAGGGTGCTACGCACCACGATTCACGTCAGGTGCCAAGCTGTAACAGGCATTGTGTAAATAGAGATTTTCGTTAACCAGAAAGCATACCAGAAGACACTGCAGAATTTACGTGTTTTCGCTACAGTACCTTTTTTGAAAATGTTTTGGACACTTTGAATATTATTTCAATTGCTAAATTCATCATGGCGGCAAGAACGCTCCTGAAAGCGTGTCAAGAACGTTTTTAATTTACTTTTTGTGTCCTTAACATTTACATGCTTCTTACGAGCAATTTTGATATATGTTTCCTCTTAATTCAAGCAGAATCTCATTAAGTATTTTATTTTTGAATTTAATATGTCTTTTATCCTAACAATGCTTTCGGAGATTGCCCTACAAAGGACTGGCAGATGTATATAAGTAATGGGCAGAAACATTCTTAAACTTATCTCTTTACTTTTTCATAACTTTTGGTTTTTCACTTTATGTTTAAATTAGAATGTAAGCGCAAATCCACCACATCTGGCGGGAACGCGGGCTTCCGAGTCCCCGTCCGATGCAATACTGAGTCAGTCTTTGTCCCGTCAGCAAGGAAGTAGGTCAAGCGCGCAGAGTGCGGTCCCGTCTCCCTGAAGTCCCTCATATTTAGTGACGTAATCATTTAGTTTACTATAGTTTAATCTAGTCTACCGGAACATCTTTTGTATCTTCATAGCCTCAGGGATCGACGTGCGTTAGAGCAGTGCTATTTGAGCCTCCCTCATAACTTTTCACATAATTCCATTGTTGGCTGACGCCGCATTCACAGCTTTACTTGTTTGCTCCGAGCGAATATTTACGTGTGGTCAACGGTGGCACTGCTCGAGGTTGTTTCAAGCTAATACACCACCACGCTGGTTTCAAGTCACGTCAGTGTTTTCTTCAAAAGGCAACAATGACTTTATTCCCCTCCACATCCTAAGGAGCCATAGCAGCGAGTCGTTGGCAGCAGTGCGTGTCAGGTCAGCACGCAAGCAAATCACGAGGACTTCCAACTCCAACCAACGGCAGGAGGGCCAGGTTACATAGCCAACAGGCCGTCGACCCTCACCAGACGTCAATCCCAGGTAACTCACGTCAGGCACATCCTTTGGTTCCCCAGAACCGACCCTGGCCTATCTCGCACAGTGTTACTAGGTTTTCATTTAATTAACTAATGAGGCAAAAATGTATAATTTGTGTCTTGGAAAAATTATACTATGTAGTAAAATTATTTGTAACAAAACTGGGACACATTTTTGTGATATCTGCGTACAATTAGGTTTTAAAAAAGTATTATTGTAAAGATAGTAGAAATAAAGATCATGGTATTAAATTGTGAAGTATGTTTCATTTAAGTCCCTATTAAAGGTCCTAATCAAAGGTGCAATGTCATGGATAGTCAGAAATTGTGGTAATCTGCAGTACTAAGTCAGCCTACATAAAGTACCTATTATATATGCCATAAAATTTCATCCTGCTAAAAGTTAACGACAATTCAAACAAACACCTCATGAATTAGAGACAGCTTCATAAACTCAATACGCTTTTAAAATAGGACCTTGTAATACTGAAGTTCTCTTGAAAAAGGACCTGTACAACTGAGGTCTTATTGTAATATTTACTTTTAGGAACAGTACCACTATTAATCCATGAAAGATAAAATCAGAACACGGAATACTGAAAATTTACTGCAGAACAACATATCTGGTTCAATAACGCATGGAACTTTATTTTCCAGATTAATGAAGATCTACAGAAAGATACGGAAATATGGTCTCATACTGGCTCAGTTTCCCATGACAAACCTAATATTTACAAGCAATAACACAAGGAATTTATACGAAAACCTTGAATACAAAGACAAAGAGCTATTCTCCTTTGATGTACACCAAACGACTGTGAAAAGCTTTATGGAAACAGCTAGTCGTGAGTCAAGAAAGTACCTACTGAACGAGACACTAGACAATATGGATGAAGCAAGATCCCACCACAGAAGGTAAGTTATACTGTAAAATGTTAGATCAGTCATAGCATGCTTCAGTTATGCCTGACCAACGCCCCCTGATCCTAACAGCGGAAAGTATGCTTTGTTTTCTGGGTTGCCCTACACAATGGCACCATCCACACCTCTGTGCATACCAAGCCCACCAATAACTTGAAGTACCGTAAAATATGGTGAATAGGGACACTGGTACGAATAGGGACAACATTTCATCAAACAGATTCCTAGCGTAGACCTGTATCTTAAATCAAATTATAAATCAATACAATTACTCTTTGTAAAATTATTAAGTGCCAACCTTAAGAAAAAACTCGGGTTTTAAAACCGTCAACTGGAATATTTGACTTGAAATTTTGTCCCTATTCATCCCAGTTTACGATACCTCCTTTTCGACAGCTACCACCCACAACATGTCAAGAAACTACTACCATACAGTCTCACCACCAGAGCCAAACGCTATGCTCCACTCGTAGTAATCTCAACAAACAGTGCGAACAAACAGTCAAAGCCTTCATTGACAGGGACTACTCTGAATACTTAGCTCCCAACCAAATCCGCCAAGCCTTTTCTAGTACAGAGGCAAAAACCACAGTCACAAATACATATACCTATGATTATCACATATCATGAGAACATGAACAAATTGAAACTATTCTAAAATACAGCCCCAAAAAACCAAAAACTTGCTCTTCAAGCCTCCAGGTTAATCTTCAAACGTTTAGCAAACTTCCGCAATAAACTGGTCCAACCCTGCAATAAACCATGCTGTGGTTCCTGCGCCATCCATAAATCCTCCACTCCTTTCACCAGCAAACTTACCAATCACACATATCCCCTACTGGGCAGCTACAACTGTGCAACAGAAAACCTAATATACCAGCTACAGAGCAAACACTGCAACACAGAATACATAGGCCTCACCACCAACATACTCCGACAAAGAATGAATGACCACAGAGCTGACATAAAACAAGCAATAGCCAGTACAGTGGGCTTACTTTATTAATCAGTTGCAGCACACCCTGCATGACACAAACAAAACTTTGACTCCTGTTACAACAGCAAAGCAGTAAGAGCCTTACCACCATCAAACAATAGCTCATCAATACGTGACATAATCTCGACAACCCCAAGGTCTCAACATACAGGGCCGATTGCACAGTCATATTGAGAAAAATCTAAGGCCTCTCTGAGAGAACTGTGAGAAATTTTCAATGCAGCGAAGAAAAGTGAGTTAAATCTAAAGAAAAACTGAGAATTTTTTAAGGTGTCCTCAGACCTTCCTTAAGTATTTTCAAGCTGCAAATTAATCATGGCGGCCACAAATAGAGGTTACAATGCCACGTGGGGGAAAATATCATTCTTATTTTTGATTTATTGGTTATATATTTTAGAGAAGGAACATAACAATGGTGTAAATGAATGACTGCACTGGCATCTACAACATATTTTATATTTATTGTACATTTTTGCATGAAAGCGATGTCATATTTTTTAATGTCACTTTTTTTTTTAATTGTTACAATACCATTTCATAAACAAAATCAATAATGTATTTTTCATCATTTTTATTTTGCATTTTTTCAGCTTTACAGTATGCAAAACACTAAATATCAAATATCAAATCGCCATCGTGTAAGTTTTGTGCATAAGAAATGAAAAATAATAAACATTTTAACAACATTGGCAAGTAAATGCATGAAGAGAAATTATTTTTCTCGCGAATATTGTGGTAACACTTCACCTCAACTGAGATATCCCAATTTAATCACTGTGCAATGCAAAAAAAAGTTCTCAGATTTTACTCAAGTTCTCCTTAGTTTCACCTTTACCTCAAGATTTTCCTCACAGGGTTCTGCAATCAGCCCATAGTACCAGAGTACTCTTCAATTTGAATTTTCCAGCCACATCCTAGTTCGCTCTCTGACTGCTAGGGCAACCAGCCATGCTTCCACTGCCACCATTACTCCGTGTGCCTGAACACGCCGCCTGATGAAGCTGGCCTAGGTATTGCAGGTTATTGGTCTGTTTAGTATGCACAGAAGTGTGAATGGTGCCATTGTGTAGGCTTAACTCAACGTCTCTGAATATTGTATGTGTTTGCGAGTATGACATGAATTTGAGAGGGCTGTGAGTATTCAGTTTTTCCAGGAATTCAGTGTGATTGGTTTCTGTAGAAGTCCAGATCATGAAGATGTCATGAATTAAACGCATTCACCCAGCGAAACATTGTACAAATGCACACCCGTGCAACAATGTGTTAGTCCTATTACGTATGTACAATTATCAAGAAGTATCAGCCTGTGAATACCTCAACCTTCTGTCTATTTAATTGATGTCACTTTGTAAGTTGTTGAAAATACATCCTCCTTGATTCTTCACCACTTCTTCTTAATACATTGGTCTCACTCTGCTAAGGTTAAGGTGTCCGGTGGAAACGGTCCCCGGGAACACATATACTAGCCTCAGGCAAATGAAATCCTCGCTCAATGGGGCTGAAGGAAGGAACGTGTCTTGCATCCTGAGCCTGAGGTACATACTACCTGTTGACACAGTAGTTTAAGCAACACCTGTCTCTGGGTGTCACCTTCCCACTTTCCTACTACTGACCTCACTACCTGGCTGGCTAGTAATACTGCAGGGGTGGTGGACGCTGTTCAGGTAGGTTCAATGCAATCAAACGACACAAGATTGCCTCAGAACTGTTTATTACTTGCCACATCATTTTCATCATCTTACATTACAACTTGTAGCTTGCTCTGCCCACAATGCAGCTCTTTTATTCACAGTGCATTGCACTACATTTACACACCTTGGCCAATCCAACAAATTTATGTGCTGGACTGGTTGGGGACGGGGAAAAAAGAAGTTTAGAAATGGATGGGTGAGTCCAACAACTGCTAATGTCCATTCCATGATTGTACAATTTTGCAAACTATTTAAACAATAACACAGGTTATTTACAATATAAAATCCATTTCTATTTTTCAGTGAAAGATCTGACATTCCCCACACAAGTGTCACAATAGCAGGCTTTTTAACCCTTGCCTCTTACCAGCTGCTATGTTGTGAGCCAATGTAGGCTTGTGGCTTACCTGTTGACGGTAAATGTGTTTTGTTATTGTTTTGAGCCAATATACTTTTTTAAAATTATCTTAAATTCCGACAAAACATGCCCGAGGATTTAACCATTTTTTTGCTTGGGGGGGGGGGGGAGAGGTGGGGTTGTGAAGTCGGATTTAACGAAACATCAATTTAGAGTAAACATTTTCGGGTCCCATGGCATTTCGTTAAATCGGGATTCTACTACCTTGAATCTTTGCACCTAAGGACCAACAAACCAAACAGTTTAGCTATTATGCATAGAGAGTCTTCATCATTTGTAGTGCAGCTGCAGCCCATCTAGAAGATGACACTGCCACCAATGACTGTAGAACAGGAAGGAACAGAGCCCCAGCTACGACTGGAGAGGCAATGCATGAATTCATTGTTTGTCCTTTCCTTAAAATAGGCTATACATAGTACACTAGTTAATGAACTCTGATCATTATTATATCAGATCACTACGGGTTTGAATGTTATTCAGATGCATTGTATGTGTGTCAATATACTGTATTATAACCATACAACCTAACTTCTAACAACGAGTCAAAATTTTGCTTAATGTAGCTGGTCTGCCACAAGACAGTGCTCAAACCAGCAGTTCAGTGATGCATACAGGATGTGTGTGAGGACAGTGCGAAATGTGTACCAGACCTACATGCTTGAATACGATGCTACATGCTAGAACTTGCCCTCCCTAAACAGCTGTACACAATGGACTCCGACAAATCCAGTGTTCCAAATTGCTACTTTAACATGACACGCAATCCTGTTGATTGGAAAATAGACAACAAGACACATACCTACTGGTAATTTAAGATACATACATAATCTGCAGGAGTATGACATGCAGACTGCGTAAATGCTTTACACATCAACCCTCCATGTTTAAAATCTAAGGGGAAAAAACAGGAACTACTGGAAATCACAACACATTGAAACATTACTGTAATGGTGCACTACTCAGAGTAGTTAATTTTAACTTACCATATTACTCAAGTGTAAAAAAAAATACTGTACAGCTCGGCAGTTAGCAGAATTATTGCATAACTAGAGCCACGATTTTATGGCGAAAAGATTTTTGCACCATTTGGTTTTAATGCCTTATGTTAACATCTGCAACTCTGCTTCATGGTTAGTGATTGGATGTTATAACTGTCACTTGTCTTGAGATTCTACTGACAAATCACAGACGTATCGCGTCGCAATAGCCTCATTGTTATTGGTGCAGTCAAATGAGGGACGTGTCTGAGCAAATTACACGCTGCCAATAGCCGTGAAGCAGAGCTGCCGAGGTGCACTCGAGACACTGGAACAAAATGTTGCAAAAATCTTCTAGAGACAAAATCGTGGCTCTATAAGTAGGTAAATGCAATAGGTGAACTAATGGCAGAGGTGCACTTAAATTCCTTCTTTAGTTTATTTCAAACTATTTTAAATAAAACTATATTAAATACATTCATCAGCGTAGCTGATGATTAAATACAATCAGGAAATAAATTTGGCGCAAGGCTGACAACTGAAACTGTGTATGTAATTTGAACTGGTCTGCCAGTCCACTGACCTGCCCTCGTGAATAATCATGGATGTGGGAGGGACGAGAAGGGAACCACAACAGCTCTCTATGCACCTTGTATGCACTGACCAAACAACACTGTGAACTTTGAGACACTGCTGGGAACTTACTCAATAATAGAGTTATAACACTTTGGAACCTATTCCCAGAAACTGTGAGAGATTGTGCCAGTATGATTGTACTGTAATTGAACCATCAAAATTAGCAATTTTATGAAATATTGTGTACATACACGTCATTGCAATGCTATGTGATCCCAGGAAACATAGAGTGAAACAAAAGAAATAACAATGGAAGAAAAAGCTGAATGGGCTGTAGCAGTCTGCCTGAAGACAGAAGCAAATGTCAGCTTCTGAAACACTGCAACAAGCTCATCTGAAGAAATCTCTTGTGTTCTTGTGTTTTCATCATTGGCTCATCTAGTTCTGTGTCTGTGATGACACTTTTAGGTCATCTGGTTTTGTACGTAACTTTGTCTTCGTCTTAGTTACGTATCTGTGATGACTTAATTTTTCATGTTCCAAGTTCTCAGTTTTCTATGTTTTTCAATTGACTTTTTGTTTTGACCTTTCACTTTTTATTTGTATTTTGTGGTTTGACACTATTCCTCTAGTGATTTTTTTTTATTTTATTTTATTTTTATTTACTAAGTGTTGACGACAGCCAATATGGTTTGTTGTTTCCTTTCTTTTTTCACTCACTGGCTTTCTGAGATGACATAGCACTGCAATGACATGTGTCCACAATTTTCACACACTGATCTACAGCCACTGTAAGAATCTTTCAAAGATATAAAAATTACTGTACTACCAAAATATTTAATACCTATTTTTCTTTGTTTCAGGTTATACATCCTACACAATGTCTGCAAATATTCACTGTACAGCTTGGTAATTTGGTTATTGTGGCCCTTAATTACGTATTTTGTGCATACTATATTCTGATACATGCAAGATACACCATATGAAAATATTTATTTTTCTAATGTGTAAGTGCAGTGTCTGTGACCATGTATATACATCTCTTTTGTACGATGCTCACCAGTTTGATTAAAGTTATTGAGGTCTTGCTATAACCATACCTACTGTATTAAAATACAACAGCAGTGCCAACTAATAGGTGAAGCCTACGACAATAATTTACAGTTGTCAGGGATGAACACACACATTTTCTTGAGCTTTAATTTTCATCAGACTAGTGTGAATGATATTTTGGGTAAAGTATATTGTGTGATACATTATGTTTCAAATTTTGTACATAACTTTAGTTTCAATTTGAAATACAAAATATTTTGAGGATTTTGTTTCTAATTATTTACAACATCCTGAATCATATAAATCACGGCAATATTAGCTTTCATACATTTCAATATAAATGGTTTGAATGAAGGTATTAGATGTTTAACCAAGCAAAAATTATGTACAAAGAGGCCAGAAATAAGTAAAAGACATACAAAAAGTAAGACCTAGTGACAATTAAAACAGTTATAAACAATAATAAACAAAAGGAGTAAAAACAATAACAAAACAGGTACAACTCCTAGATAAACCAAAAATATCAAGTAAATAACCACTGATAAAAAAACTCCAATGACAGAAGACAAGCAGAAAAACAAAACAACAAAAAGGAACAAAGAAGAAAAACAAGGATACAACAAAGTTACACAGGAACAAAGACCACTAGTTGAACCAAAATAACCAAAATTAGTATGTATTTACTTCCAAGACATCATATAACACCAAAAAACACTTAAAAAAACAACACAAATTTTCTTCGGCTACATATTGTAGAAAAAAGATAGCATTCAATACAAATATGATGCTAAATATAGTACAAATGTTTAGGAAAAAAAAGTGGAGAGGGAAGTTAATATTTTTTCTCCCCATTTCATTTCTAAGACAGTGCACAGCTCTAGTTGTCTCAGGCTTTCATACAAAAACGTCAAATTCTAGGGCTACAAAGATTTTCTCCCCTACTTTGAAGATATTTGTGACATAGTTGACATCAACTGCTGTAATTGTGTGGAAGTTGGGTGGCCAGCAATGTTTGGAGAAATGCACCACATTGAGGTCTGCTCAAAACTGGCTACTGTTCGGTGTTACGTTGAAGGCATTAATTTTGCGAGCTCTGACAACTTCACCATGTGTGAACAGTTAATGTCTTTGTATTACGTTGAAAGTAGTAATGATACCTATGTACTTTAAGGGGGATGGTGCGTGCAAAAACAGTGAAGTTTCACAATTTTCAAAATAACTTTTTCCCTTTCTTATTATCGAAAATCAAGGTTCGACAATCTGGAAAGTATATTTTTGTACACCTTATTACATTACTACATAGTCACAGACTGTTTTATTTTTGGAGTAGTGATGGCAGATAGAGAAAAAGAGACATTATTCCTATCTGCCATCAGTGCTCCAAAAATAAAAAAGTCTGTGACTATGTAATAAAGTGTAATCTACGGATTGCCGAGCCTTGATTTTCTATAATAAACGAGGGGAAAAAGTTATATCAAAAATTTTGAAAATTCACTGCTTTAGTACACCATCCCCCTTAAGTTTGCTATGAAATAAGAAAAAACACTATGCTAAGAAACAAGACTGACGATTTAAAACTTGAGCAACAACACATATTTTAAAATGTTTTTATTTCAAGTTTCATACATTTCTTTATAATACAGCATAACTTTCCTGTGCCAAGTTTTGCTCAAAACAAAAGAAAAGCTCACTCTGATAGTACTTTGATGTGATTATTTCAGCTGGTAGATTAACCAATAAAACTTCTACTATTTTGTGACCTCTGAAGAGAACGCCGATAGAGATTGATGTGCATAAATTAAAGATTCAATGAAGAAAAACTTACATTGTACAGACCAACATACATTAACTCATATAAGCACAAATATTTATCTTTATTTTTTCTTTACTTGTGGTGACATTAGAGTTATTCATTCATATGTTAAGGCAGTTGAAAATTTTTAGTGCAGCTAGTTAATTTATTTATTAACCATTTTTGTTGTGTTAATTTTGTATTTTATTTGTTTATTATAGTAACAGTTTCATTTATGTTACACACTTATGTTTTTAATTGTATTATATTTGGTTACGTAAAAAAGTAGGCGAAATCCTAACTTTGTCACAAACAAAGTCACTGAATAAATTAATGACGATAGCATGAACTGTATTCAACACCTGTGTATTTATTTCGTAATTTTAGTAAATATCAGTATTCTTAAGTGGTGGGGTATTGGAATACAGGCGTAAATATTGTACAGGCTATGTAAGCAAAAGCACATGGACATGTTTATTTTTACACGCAGCAGAAGGATACAAACTAGTTGAAACTAGAAATTAAGTGGGGCTTTCAAAAATGGTCACTTTATCTTGAAGCATCATTACCATTATGTTAAATGTCCTGATGTTTGCCATTGATCACTAGACTGTATAATCAGCAAGTGTTTTGCTAGCGCTAAAATATTTTATTTGCAGTTAGTTAATTAGTTCTTTTGCATTATTTATATAGTTGATGATAGATACCTTTTAGTGAATATATTTGAGCAAAACGTAATCTCAGCATGTACTGAGCACTTTACCAAAGGAAGCTGCTTGGCATGCCAGTCATTCGCTACAAACATGAGATACCGGTATTCAAGAAAAACTTCATGCAACATTAACATACATAAATGGCAAAATTTACTATTGTTGGTTTCAAAAACAAGCCTGTAATGTTGTTAATCAAGTAAATATGCAAATAAATTATTTTATACTAATGGCAAAAATGTATGATTTCAGTAACAGGACAAATAGAAAAATTGTAAATTACAGAATGTGTTAAATAAAACATGACAAACGTAAAAACAAGTCCCAGCATTCATAGTGCTTTATATAAGAAATGTTTCCTAAAAAAAGGTCAAAATGTTTAATTCCTCTCCCCCCTCCCTTTTTTGTTTGTACAGTGTGGAAATTATTTTTAGCTATCATTTAACAAGTACAGTTCAAATGTAAAAATTTTAAACAACAAATTACTAATATAAATGCAAAACTTTCACAGCTCAATGTTGTGTCAAAAAATAATTCCTTTACAAATACTACTGTAGATAAACTGAGAAATTTACAAACATCTTAAAAGAAGTTAAAATTTTTACCATAAACAGGAATGACTTGGGACACGATAAGTCACATAGGAATTTTTTACACAATGTTTATTTTCTGTGAGTGTCAACTGTTAGTAAAAATTAATGTAAGTACATGTAGACATTGCATATTTGGAATTTACTATAGGCAAATTTCTTTACGCAGGACTGCCTTATGTGAGAAAAATACATATTTTTTTAATGTCCCAGCCATCCCATTTCTCCAACTACCACATTTATAGTACATATTAACATTACGTACTCAGTTCTTGATCATGTCAGTGAAGAATTTAACAAATACCTATGTCCTTGAAAATATTGTAAAAAAATTACTTTAAAATGTAAACTATTTTTATAGTTGTTAACTAACAGGACAAAATTATTCAGCTATTAGGATTGGATTATCAGTTTTGGGTAGTAATTACACTTTAAGGCTAACTTTTTATCAGGTGGTTGGTATAGAAGGTTCTGTAATGTTCTAGAAGTTTGGTGGATGCTATTTAACATTGTAACTATGCAGTTCACATTCTCGCTATATGAGAAATGCATTCTTACTGTTCTAACACTGTTAATATGGTACTGGCCATCGTAGAATCACAAAACATCTTGACTGAACAGTCTTTCGTGGTGACTTGTGAGAAACTGTACAATACCACCACAAATTTGTTTTGTGCTCTCCAGATCTACTTCAAAAGTTATGTCTGTATAATAAGAACACGAGAACTGTTATGTATAAAGGGTGGCTTGTGATGAGATGGGAACAAGGGCATTGAGCAGTTGGCAATACCATGCTTGATAATGGCAGCTACCAGAAGAGCTGTTTTGGTAAGATGATAATGTAGTAGTTATTCATATTACAGGCAAGTAATATCACAAAACAATGGCGACAACAACAAAATGCACAGCATGCCAATGTAACATGCACCGTGTAAAGTCACCTGGCCTCACCAGCCATGTTTTCATGCTCATTACACTCAGAAAGCCGGACAGACTCATCACTTTAACCGGGCAACTTATGAAATGTGGGGCTTCACTTCACACTGCACACAATATCAAATTAAACCAAAGTGACTGGTTGCTGCCTTAGTGAGTTGGGGACTCTTATGTGTGGATTGGCATTGTGATCAGCGTTAGACTACACTGGGGTCAAGCAAACTACATCAAAATTAAAAGAAAAAGCAGGAAAACATGGCTGGTGAGGCCAGGTGACTTTACAACCGACAGTGCCAGCGGCCGGGACTTCAATTTTACTTTTTACGAATCAACCTAACTCCAATAAATTACAAAATTTATGCTAATGCAGGACACCAGTACAAAATCGAGAATAAAACATCTCCAACGTTCAGGAATGTATACCATGTTAAAGCCATGATAAGTCTTGTGAGCTAGTTTTTATGAAACTTAGCAACACTGTCTCGGGGTCATCATTTTGATGAGAATGTATTTGGAGTTAGCACAAATATCTATTCTTTTTACTGTGCACATTATTTTTCAAAAATGGGACTTTTCACCTAGTACATATAATAGGCATAACAGAATGTAATAGAACTTTCACACCCATATTATGGGGCAGAAATGTCAACCCGATGTGTTACATCTGAAACTACATACGCCCTACAAGTGGCATCACGTTGTTAAATTCTTCTAATTTTTGCAGAGTAAAGAGTTATTGCAAGAAAACATTTTGTTCGTGCAAATTGTACTGTAGCTAGCAATATTGATAAGCACATTTATGTGCGGGGAAGAAACGTTCCCACTTTAGCTAACACAATAGCAAATGCTTGTTTGTTTGTTTTATTGCATCCGTAAGATCTTTTCAATACACAATAGCACAAAGATATTGGACAAGTCATGAGGATTACAAAATAAATAGAAAACTTATAAATTTACAACGATTACACATGTTTATATAGACACTGCTGTCTTTTATGGTATATGAATTCATGTTGAATCTTTGTCAGCTCCTTCTGTACACCAACTCTATAAATCCTTTGTTTTGGAAATCTGAAACAGAAAACAGGAAAGAGAAGCAGAAGAAAAAAAGGAGAGATTTGTGCAGTGTGTGACGATATGTGGTCTTTCTAATGTTCATGATTCAAATATTCTTCCATGGAGTAGAAAGTTTGTTCTACACGAAAATCCTTTAGCTGTTTTTTAAAGAGCTTTAGATTTGAGGAGAACATATCTTGAAGGTTTTGGGAAATATATTAAAAAGGGCGCTACCGGAGTAGGAAGGCCCCTTTTGTACCAGTTTTAGATTTACAGAAGGCATGTGAATGTGTTTTATTATTCTCATGTTGTGCTTGTGGAACAGTTCATTTTTGTGGAAATTATTATTATTTTTGGACATGAATGAGAGAGTATTTGATACATATATACACATGCGACTGGCAAGATTTTGGACACCTTAAAAAGGAGTCTACAAGAATCAGTCTGTTTTTACAGTTCATGATTCTGATAGCTCTTTTTTGCATATGAAACACTTTTCTACTGTCTGTGGAGTTGCCCCAGAAAATTATGCCATACGTCATGATAGAATGAAAGTATGCATAATAATAAACCGCTTTATTGTGTCTTTGTTTAAAAATATCAACAATATTGCATAAAGCGAAACATGTAGAACTGAGTTTTGGTAAAATATATTCAATATGAGATTTCCAGTTTAGTGAAGTATCTATTTGTAGGCCTAAACATTTAGTTACAGTTGATTCATTAATTTTTTCCGCATTTCTGACAGTAATAATGTAATGTAAAACATACTTCCTTTTATATTGTATGTAGAAAAAGCAAGGAAATCCCACTGACTAATGGATACAATTGATGAATTCCAATAATTGAAATACTTAACACGTACATGCAGCAACTCATAGCCCATTCTCTGCTCTCTGGCATGAAGCAAAGGTGCAGAAATTATGTCAGGAGTACAATGTCTTCTTGGCACGAACAGGTTTCTTGAGCAATCTGACAGTCAAATATATTTCTCAGAGTTGATACGACACCAAAAGCATCTTGCGTTCTAAAACTCCCACAAAGTAATGCAGCAAATGACAGAATAATCAAGGCACCTTTTAACAACAGGTTGAGTACTGTAATGTTTTTTCACCACAATAGTGTGCTATAATGTAGTTTGTGTTTAGCCAATTCGTGTAATTTTATAATTTTTTTTTCAAAGGGATTTAATGTGTTTAAAACATGAATATTACAGGAGTGCTAATGTTGATTAATATTTATTTTAGCAGGGCTAATATTAATTAACTTTTATGTTTCCTATGTGTTATAATTTCTTTATACAAATAAACAAATATATAATGTTGAATCTTGTGGCTAAGAAAATTGAGATTTTTTTTGCAAGACAAGCAACACTAGCCTCAGCCAATCAACATTTTTATTTCATTTAACAGGTTATTTATCAATTATGCTTTATGGCTAGGCTGCCTTCAAATTTGGAAAGAGAAACTGTGTTAATAGCAGACCATGGATCTTGGAAAAACACATAGACGGACTCAAATTGGAGCAGAAAAGTAATTACCAGCAGCATAATACTGACTGACGCAATGATAGCTGACAATAATTCAACAAAACTCCACTTACATAGGTAAAAACAATTTATTTTTCTCTAGAGAAAAGCTCTCATTTTCTTCAATTGAAAAGCAAGTCTGATATCTTAAAGTTGTTCAAAGGCTAAAAAAAATTGTCATTGTATATTTGTATGACATAATGTTGGTTTTGTAGATGCTAATTACGAGTACATTTTCCTCTTACCAAAAAAAAAAAAAATTAGCAAGCCAGTTTTCCCAAAATGGCTTTTCAAAGTTAAAATTAGCACGTTTTTACATTTTATCCACTGCAAAAGACCAATTAACATAATGAAATGAAATATTTCACAACAGAAGTACATGTCACGGGCTACACCTTGAAGTATATAAAAACCCATTACAAAATATTTTTGTATTAAAAAAAACTGCTGTAATTTGTAATTTGTTTGCTACTTTTAGCAACTTTTTAAATTCATTATTATGTCATGCAAGGCACTCCTTCTGCATCACAGTGTAAACTTGCCCTACTAAAAGGATATTGGAACATAATTCATAATTCCCAAAAGAGTTTGTCGTACCTCCTCCCTAAGCTAGCTGAATCCTGACACACGAGCACATGTTTATTGCAGTATGGCAGTGGTACCAGACATAAGAGAAGGTGGCACCCCAAGCGTAAGCATGGAGTAGGTTTGGACGGAGCAGTGAAAATGAACATAAATACTTCGCATATTATCCCCGTGGCGACAGAAGGTGTTGAAAATTATGTTTACTTTATTTTTATTTAATATTTAGTGTGACCATTAGGCGATGCTAGCGCTGCCTGCCGGTGCGTCGTGCGGCCAGCACGCGCATCGCTTGGCAGTTATTCTTCACTGTTCAGCGTGGTCAATTGTGTTGTAGCGACGGAACTGACTTTATTGTGTGTAGCTGATCAAGTCTTTCTTAACCTTTTCTTTTGTCCCTCACATACGCCACCATGTGACCAGCATGAGTACGTTGTTGTGATTCGTGTACTAACTGTATATGCCGAAGCCAGCTTACGCACTGGGTTCTGTGACCACGTGGTCGCGGGTTACCTCAATTAGTTTATACAGTACAGGAATAGTGTATGTAGTAACTACTGCTTCAAGTAATTGACTAGTATTGTAAGGCGTGTGAGCACTGAAGGCACGTGGTCGGACGGTCACTGCATATCAGTGTAATTTGTCTTGCACACGTGGTCTGAGTAAACGGTGGAAACTCAGTCTCTCTTTCATTTTACAAGGAGGGGAGGGGTGTATATAGTGTATGGAAGCAGCCCTTACAGGAGTAGAGGAGCGCAAGTGAGACACCAGCCTGAGACACAGCCAGGCAGGCCCTAAAAGCCCTGAGATCTCTGTCCCGACTCAGCCGGGCAAATAGTTGGTTGGCGCCCACCACCCAGAATTCTCTAACAACATTAACCTCGGGGCGTAAGTGGTTACAAGTTATTTATTTTCTTTTAATTAAAATGATTTGTTGTGGATTTTTTTTTTTGCAATTAAATAATTCTTATATATTGTTTGTTGTTTTGTTTCACATATTTATAAAGGTTCATGAATGAACCCCCAAATTCATATAAAATTTTCAAAGACATTCAACTAGTTCAATGCAATAATACTGACATTTAAGAGTCTTGTGCTTCTTGTGCGACATTTTTTTTTTACACTTGTTTAATGTTTTGTGGCTATTTTGGTATTGAAGATATATTCAGCTAACAGCTAACCACTTTTTTTTTCCAGTGGTAATTATTCTTAATTTACTGGACCCTTTTAGTTTTTTATTTCACAGCCTGGGTTTGCTGCCCACCTCTGCCAACTATAACTTAGGGACTTATCATCAAGTAATTTGATTACTGGTGGGGAGGCCTTTGTCTCCACATTGCCCTCTGGACGAGCTTATGTCAAGACCGACATTATCTAGCAACAACCATCTTCAGTGTGTAGGAGTGTATTGTGAATGAATCTGAAGAAAAATACATCCAACCAACATATGTGTTTCTTTTTAATGAGCTGCTTTGTGGTATGTTGGACACGAGAACCACCAACCACATACCACCTACTGGGACACCTACAACCCAGCATCTCAACCAGTAAGGAGATGAGCACACTTATCAGGTACGTCACAATGCAGGAGTGATGGTAATTAATTTCTATATCAGTTGTAGTCGACAGCACATCATGTCTGAGAAACTTTACTGCAATATAGTGTGTGTATTTCAAAATGAACTGTTTTTATGGATCTACGCCTATGATTGGTCGAACCAACAGACTCATGGGCTCAGTATAAATTGAGCTGGCTTTCCGCTGGACCTCGGATGATAACTCAACCCTTAAGAAGCCTTCTGCAATGTGAGGCGAAACGTTGGTGCACACTACCATTATGACGTGGCTCAACCCCAAAAGCCAAAAAATTTATACATATACTGTACACAATTCAGAAAAGAAATATAGCGTCCATTGAGCCAAACTGGCCCAGTACCTCTTAAATTCTTTTCAAATTCCTATCCACCAATCCAGGGAGTACTGATACGAACCATATGTAAATATCACAATAATTCCCTGAACTGAATCCTCTCTCATGTCATTACTGCAGTATGATTTGTCACTAATACATTGTAATTACTATGCAGACATTTCTCGTTGATGCTCAGGTGAGACTTTGCTTAGTTTGAGTTAAGTGAACAACACTGAATTTTTTTTTTAATTATGTAGTAAAAATGTTAATTACAAAACAAAAAATTTGAAACCTTGGCCCTACTGGGACATTAAGACATGTACACAAGTTTTTTTTTTATTTTAGTTACAAAGCAAAATAAGTTAACGAGAAGTGATAGGTTTGGGTCACTTTTTGCACTGAGATAAGTTACTACTTAACAGGAAAAAGTAAAAAATTCCTAACTACTCATGCACTTTAACTATGGTGCTATTGAGAAAAATTTCTGCCAACTGTTATATTATTATCAGTATAGAACTTTCTGACCAGTGTATTGCCAAAGGATTTTTGTCATGTGCATTTTCATGTTTGCATATTTGACGACTGCTATTCTAGACAGGATGAAATTTATGTACAGCTCCGTGTATGGTATTTTTATTCAGAAAACAATGAAGTCCTTTTAAGAAATTCTGACAAACATAAACGGTTCAAACAGTACAGACTTAGTAGACTTAATGTTTGTTAGTCGAGGAGGTAAAAAATTGTTGTTTTCTACAAAGTATAGCGAGCTTCCTCTAAAGAATACAGAAATGCAGTAATGAGTGTAAAAACCACACAGAAACATGTTACTCGATTACTATAAATTTAGAGACCCAGTAATAACAAACATTAAATTTTATGTATCAGAATGAGTGAGTGAGTGATTTTGGTCAGGACTTAACCTCTAGGTCTTCAGCACTGGTGAGGTATGACATGATGTGAGTATGGAGCAGTGCCAGAATGATAAGGGCGGGGGAAACGGGAGATCCCCGAGAAAACCCGCCGACCAACGGCATCGTCCGGCACGATTCCCACATGTGAAAATCCGGGATTAAATCCCGCCGGGAATCGAACCCAGATCGCCTTGGTGGGAGGCAAGTAGTCTGACCACTCTGCCACCGCAGCTCCTTATGTATCACAAAATGTTGGGATTCTTTTAAAAAGGTTTCAAATATTTAATCTTTTCTATTCATCAATTTGTAAACATCAGGTGTGTTTAATTCACAACACTTTCTATTAAAGACAAATTTAAATTTCTAATCAGTGCAACAGTATGGTATGTAACTTGACAGGCTCACGTCCGGCCGTATTGTATGCGAAAAAATCCGAGAGATCACGTGATCAATGACGATAATGTGGTTTTAACATACAATGTGAGACTGGCACAGCAACACACAGCAAATACAATGTCTCCTGGCAGCAGAACTACGTTGCAAAATTTCTACAAGGACTGTGGAGTATTTGTGACTGGGGGAACAGGTTTTCTGGGTAAGTTAACAATCGAAAAGATCCTTAGGAGTTGTCCTGACGTCAGAAGAGTGTACGTCCTGATACGACCTAAGAAAGGACTAACTGTAGAAGAAAGGAGAAAAGCTCTCCTTGACAATGAGGTGAGTTTTGACAGAGTACTATGTTTCTGATATCAGAGTTTACATTTGTATCATGAAAGCTGGAGAAAGTAATTACCTACAGTAAATATTCCTATAAAGTTGACATTCTAGGAAAATATGGTCTAAAGTAAAACCACTTAGTATAAATAACATTTTAAAAAATCAACGTTAATTCTAGGGGTAAAGTTCTCAGGTAAGATAAAAGTACAGAAACTTTTACGTTTTAATCTTCTGTTGTGAAGCAACATTTTGAAATTAAAAAACATGCCAATACACAAACAAATTCTGGCATAAATTTCCAATTTCTATAGAAAATCCCTTGCAAGTCCTACTTAACTGCACTTCAATTAAATTTGCAGTGTATATTATAAATGCACGCAAGTAAAATTGTCTAAATAGTACAAAAATGTTTTTTTATACCAACACATTGCAATGCTATTGTGAACAATACCCCAAACAAATGAAAACTTTATAGTAAAACAACATTACATAAGGATGCTTTACAGCAGGACTTCGTTACAATTGGTCCTGAGTTACATTAAGGGGTAAGTCTAATATTAACGCCACCTCAGTGTACATCCTGTTGAGGGTGGGAGCATGACGCTGGTATCACAATAGTGCAATAGACAACACGAAAAGCACAATGCTGTACCCACAATTTACTCATCAAGGCTTCCAGCCTTCATGTAAATTTCCTGTTTTCCTCAACACACACGTAGAAGGTGAAAGACTCATAGATAATATACATATCAGCTAATATATGCTTACAGCAATTAGAGATAAAAGGTTACTTTCATACCATTCTTGGGCACGAAAAAGAATATCCAGTAACTTTAAGATTAATGTAATCACTTCTCGAACACAAGTTACAATCCCTTTACAGTTCATAACATTAAATACCACAAGGTACCGGATTACGTCCAAATCCTTACGCTTAAGGCTTCTCTCTCTAAATAATATCTTACCCTGAAGTACACAGACCACACAATCTCTTTTTTTATGTTCCTATTCTTCCATCAAACTACAGACTTTACAGCATAGTTATTTATCCCAAGACCAATTCAATAATGATAGCCTACTTCTTCTGTAATTAGTCAATAATGGCGGGCTCTCTTCCCTTCACCAGAAGGAACAAAGACGAAACGAAGACCAATTCAATAATGAAGGCCTACTTCTTCTGTAATTAGTCATTTATGACGGGCTCTCTACCCTTCACCAGAAGGAACAAAGACGAGAAAGACTTAAATGCGCGGACCTTTGTTAATGCCTCGGATAAAGCTCAGGAAAACTTCAAAGTATCGCACTCACGGTGACACCATTGAAGAAGTCGTCAATAGCCAACATAATTAAAGTCAAACTCACCAACATCCAAAGACTGCTACTCCCACAGTCACTACATTTACCAAATGTAGTTCTGGTGACTTCTCCATTCCCTCGCGCATTCGACGATCATGAAACATAGACAGCTACCTTCACTACGCTGACAAAATCCTCCTCTACTCCGGCAACTAGCCTACCAGTAGAGTCAAACTGATTTCCACTCCCAATTGTGGGGTTGACCTCTTCAAGCCCGACCAAAGAGTGAGCACCCATTTCCAGTGCCCCTCCCAGTTTGACTCGCCGACCAGAGCTCCCCTACCGCCGGCCACCGGAACCAGACACTCCCCTCCTCCCCCAGGCCTACCCATCCATGGCCAAAGGAGCGACAGGTCTGAAATCAAATGGGGGAGCCCTAGCACCGGCGACCGGGGCTTTCACTAACACTCCACAAGGCATAACAAGCCCTCAATCCCGAAACTCCTATCCTCACAAAACCCTCAGGAAAATACAGAAAGCAACGCTCAATGCAGCACTAAAATTCTTGTAACCGTGAACATTACTTAAGCATGCAATATTTACCTGAATTTACGGTTCTGTGTGTTAGGACCTCAGAACAGTAAATACTTACTATTCTCCTTTCTGCTGGCGAAGAGGGACATACTTAGAATGAATAAACACTGGCATACATTCAATGTGTGGGGTTAATAAGCAACACTAAACAACCACATGGATCCTCTTATGCAGACATTGCAGCTGGACAATTTAATGAGCTTAAAGTTTTGGTGAACAATTTAATGAAGTGAAATGTGAACTAATAAAACAAAAGGTAAAGCAATAATCTTGTCTTAAAGCAGAAATTAAACATCATAGTTCTGAAATAGCAAAAGTTGAGGTCAACACTTAACACATGTCCGTAAGTTTTATAGTGCTTGAACCGGCTGCTAATATGTAGTTACATTTAAGTCTCGTGACTGCTACCTTCCGTGTGTTGTTAGAAGAGCGTAAGGGAGAGTACCACAAACTAGTTAAGAACAAAGGAGAATAAGATAAACTACATAAGAACAGGGGAGGATAAAATACATTAGCTACGAATAAAATAAGTAATGACTAATAGCACTGTAAAATCAGATGAAGCGAAGATGAGTTCTTGCCTGCTGCCAGTACCCATCCATGTACAAGCGAAGATACACACAGACTGAGGGCGAGAGCATGGCGGATCCAGTGTCATCAAAGACAGTCACAATGAGTGCTAGTGTCATCTCGTGACTTACACTTTGAACCATTAACTGAAGTAACGAATTAAATATAACACAGTGATAAAGCTTACGTTACTACACATACATGACCATGTTCTGGTATTGCGCTACTTTTAATTAGGCATGTGTTACATTAAGTGACATTGATATCCTAAGGGTTGCTGCCCTTCAGGTTATTTATGTTACACTTAGGTGAGTGCATAATACCTGTAAAAGAAACATGACACTTGGATACGACAATAGTGAACAATAAAAGATACAAAGAGAAATGTTCATCATGCAGCCACGGCCAGAATATTACATATTTGACAGTTTATAATTCGGACATGCACATACAGTAAACCCTCGATCTAACGACACCGCACTGTGCCAGATAATTATGTCATCAGATTTCCAATGTCGTTAGTCCCGAGGTAACTAATTTTGAAACACCCAACATTAAAAAAAAATTGAAAGAGTTTCTTTCCCTTAAAATTAACATAAAGCAATTACCAACTCAAAATAAACACTTTTTCTTTAAATTACATTTTAGTACAGTATAATGAAAAGGTGTCTTCCAAATAAAATTGTGCTCAATAATTCTCCGTGTGCCGTGACGCCTGCGACCACGAGGCGCATTAGGTCTGGTTGTGAAGGATGGGGGGTGGGGGAGAGCGGCCGGCTGGCTTTGGCTAGTCTCCCTCTCAACTCGTGGTGCGCGCGTGATTCATCCTGCTTGCCTGGCGCAAAGCTCACACTGACAACAGAACGACTCTTATTATGTACGTGAAAGTATGCTGCAACAATTTAATACATTTCAGTAAAGCCATTGGGTCTATTTATTTTTTCGTAACCACGCATGAACTGTTACAGCTTGTAGCCATTATGCAATTTTAAGTGATACTAGTAAAAATGCTTATAACGGAAAAAAGTCTTTATTTTTTAAAAACTAGTATGTGTATTAGAAACATGAATTTGGAGCCGCTCAAAAGGGCTAAAATTGGACTTTTGAAGATGCTGTCACTAAAATATCGACTGAATTATTAGTCATTTTAAGTCTTAGGCCTACAGGAAAAATCGTAAAACTATGCACAACGCACCAGTTTAATGCTCTGCAATGCGAAGTTGCACTCTACATGCTGGTCACAGTCGCTCTAATTGCTGCCCTGTTGAGCAAGCATAATTAAAAACCTTATCAGCCTACATGTAGCATACGTGACTAGTTGTAGGCCGTTTTTATGCTGCAGCCATATGCCTCACGTGCAGAGTGATCAATAACACAGCGGAAGTCGTCAAGGTAGAGACGAGCCGAACGCGCACAACCTGATGTGAAGCAAGTGATTAAAGATGAGATAACGCAGGATTGTTTTTTTTTTTGTGGACTGAGTGCCAAGCTTGTCCTTTTTTCTTTTGGCAGTGCTGAAATGAAAAACGTAAAGAAAAAAATAAATGTGTCGTCTCTTCACCCTCAACTCCCAGGGCTCTCTCTAGACACGGAAACAAAGACGATGGCTGGGAGAGGGTGGGAAAGAAAAGGCAAACATCTTTGCAGCCAGACAAGCTGCTAGTTGTCACGTAACTTATCACAGTCGGCGCCGGCAGCTGATGTGCGCGCACACGAGCACAATCTGGTTTGTCGGCAGGGGATGGGGGGAGTGAATGGTTATTGGCTGGTGTGGACAGTCATGAGCGGTGTTATCTATTTTTAGCAGTGTGTTTGTTACAGCACATCACTCTCCAAGCAAAATACAACATGGACAAGCAACAAGTCGAACAACACAATACCGTTGCTATGCGCACGTCAGGTGGCTGACTGCGTGGGATGGATAAGGAGACGTGTAGGAGTAAGAAGAAGGATGTGCAGAGGGGAAGGTGTGTGGAAATATGTGAGGTGGGCGTGAAGGATGGAGGGAGCTGGAGAAGTGAGGAGGTGGAGATAAGGCAGCATTAGTCATCACGTCCCACATATGTCAGTGTAGCTCCTCGAAATTATGTCGTTAGATCGCCGATGTCGTTAGATCGGGGGTGTACTCTAAAATACTAGGGGCAGCAGAGCCCTAGAGTTGCCTGTATATGTGACTAGCTAGCACTCGTCCACGACAACTAGTACCGCAGGAGAAAAGTGAACTATCGCTGTGTTGTGCTTGACAACTGAGTGCAAGTGGTGTGGCGCACCACAGTACCGGCCATAACACTGTTGCACAGGCAGCTGACTCGATTTTTGCCACCCTACGTCTCCACTGATCGTGTGCCATGAACTCATGTCAGGTGTAGTACAGTTCCCCTACTTTGTGACGTGTCTACCTACTACTAGCGCCATGCTTCTTCCCCTCACTGAAAGACTAGTTGTCATGGTCGAGTAGTACACAGATGACACACAGAACACATCCCATTGCTTAGCACTTTCGAGATGAAACACTAATTGACCACTGCACTGAACACACACACACACCGGGAGAAAGGGAGGGAGACATTATCCCACACACCTTGTGAGCCGGTGCATCAGTATTTGGGCTTAGTGCATGGTATATAATGAAGCGCTAAAAGCATCAGTTGATAATTGTAGTAGGTTTCTCAAAGTCAATTTGCAAAAAAAAAAAAAAAACCAGCACTCCCAGGCAACAGTTTTAGCCAACTTTCTGAGCAAAATTTTTCTCTATTATCGTATGATTGTAGAACAATCTCTTACACCAAAATATTGTATGTATAATTGCGGCGCAAGAGATCATTCTTAGCAAATTCATCATTGTGGGTAAATGTTTGCTCATAAAGTTCCCAAACATAACTATCAATGATTGTTGTTTTGTAGTTTTTCTATACTGACTTTCAAAACAGTGTACATCTCAATTGTATAACTCTGCGCTTATTTATCTACCACGCCCTTTTAAAGAGCCAGAAGAGATAATGGACGACCAAACCTGACAGTGAGCTCATTCTCTCATCAACCTCGGTGGTATCAGCAGCAACGCCGTCTGTGATGTGGGGGTTTGGCTGGTGCTGCACCTGGCAACTAGGGGATGATATCAAAGCGAATAGTGGTACAAGAGGCACTGGCTTACCTCGTTAGAATTAATTGCCGGGCTAGTGATGGCCTTGACATGAAGCGGTGAAGCAGCAGCATTGATGGGTAATTGAGGTGATGCAGTAATCTTCACCAGACTCCCAGCACAGTGCATTGACATCCGACAGGCCCAGGCCCTATATACATGCTAGTTTTGGCAGTCTGTGTTGAGGCAGCTTCATTGTGTTGACTTTCAAGCCACCCAGACTTCCTGGAAAAAAATGAGTGCATGTAATCCAGTTTACAGACAATCTTGTCGTAGGAGAAATGTGAAAATCCAGCAAACTTGTACAGTACAGATTCTAGGAATGCTTTCTATGCTGAGAGTTCGTAAACATGGGTTTAGTTTGGCTGACAAAGCTTAGTTCCCTAGCACAAATACAAAATTAGTCACAAGTCCTGATTCACCACTGTGAAACCAAAGCATAAATGTTTGCATTTCAGGTCATATCAACATAAACAATGGCAAGCCAAGTCAATGGATGGCAAGGTAAGTTAAGTGGGCTTTACAACTCGTCGACAGCAATGTAAATAGAGACGGTGAAATATACACTTTGTACAATGACAGTATATGGGCGAGGAGTTGGCTATGGCCTTTGTTAGGGAACCATCCCAGCATTCACATGGAGCAATTTCGGGAAACCACGCCAAGCCAATGGAGCATATCATATTGAACTCTACTATTTCACATACTAAGGAGGTGTTTGAGTGCTGAATACTTTTGTTCTGCTGTGTTTACTTGACAATGGATTGGGACATTCTTATCAACCTGTATTTCTCACCAAGTTCGGTTTTTGAGTCCAGCATTGCGTATGACATGAAATCATGAAGTGCCATGATTCTGATTGCAATGATGCACATCTCTATGTAGCTCGCTGATTATGACACTGAAACAATATTCTCATAATGAATTCTGAACTTATAACAATGCTTACAATTGCCTGATAGCATCCTCATTCAGTACCATTTCCATTTGACAGGATGTTCACATCCCAACAAGATGCGTTTGAACTGAATCATCTCCATAGCTCAGCAGTTTAATAAAATCTACGAACATTCACATATTGTCTCTATCCGTCATTTTATCACAAAAGATTGAACCATCCTAATCTCCGAGAACACTGTCCCAGCTATATAAGTGTGTACAGAGCTCCAGTAACATCTGCGCAATTTCATTGAAATTTACATTTTAAAATGTTTACCTGCTAGACTCATAGGTTTAATCATAAAAAATTTTAATGTTCCATTTGTGATGGCAGAAAACATGAAATAGACCCTTTTAAATTCATTTATAAACAGAAATATTCTGCTACAGAACATGTGAAGCACCAGACAGACTAATAGTAGTCATTTGTCTTCATTATTATTACATAAAAAATAAAAGGGTCCTGCTGAAAGTTTGATAGAGACGAGGAAACAATGGAAAGACTACACAGCAATTCAATGCCTTGCATGTAGAGGTTGTGATGTATCAAAAACAAATTCCCTGACTTCCCTTACTGCTTTTTTCAAATCTAGACATCTAACATGTAAAATATCTATAGTCAAGATAGAACCAAGTAAGTACCTACACATTCACGCATGTAAGAATCCATACTATGTATGCACAAACACACACTCAGACAACTATTTTTTAATGTGTATGCAATTCTGTGACATTTTTCCAACCAGCTGACAGTAACTGGTACTTTTTTATTTTCAGGTTATTTGTACCACGCACGGCCTTTGGCTGTTGTTGCCTTCTCCAAATCAGTTTTAAAAATAAATTAAATAAATAAATGTATATCTTCTTTACAGGTGTTTGACCGCTTAAAGGGTGAACGACCAGATTCAGTGGAAAAAGTTGTGGTTGTGCCAGGAGAATGCTCCGCTTCTCGCCTGGGCCTCAGCGACTCTGACTACCACTACCTCACACAACATGTTAACATTGTACTGCATCTGGCTGCCACAGTCAGATTTGATGAAAAGATGACAGTGGCTATAAATGTGAATGTCAAGGGTACAAAGGAGGTCATAAACTTATGCCAGGAATGCATATTTTTAAAAGTACGATGTTACATTATTTTGACACACGTATAAAGTTTTTAGCATTTAGAAGTGTATACTTACATTAATTTAATCAAATTTAGTCCTGGTTATAAATACCACGTACGGTAATTACACGTTGATTCACTCAAACAAGTAACTTTATACAAGTGGACACACACAATAACACTCACTTCCTCAATCTCTCTCCTCTCCATCCCTCTCACTTTCTCTTGCTCTCATTATCACTCTCGTACTATCTCACCCTCAATCTTCCAATTTCACTCTCCTATTTTCTCTCTCCCCCACTCTCACACTTTATCCTCACATTCTTACATTCCCACTATTACACTTTCCCACTTTCAAAAACGCTCACTTTCTCCTGTACTATTCTTTTTTACCCATTCTTTTTCTTCACTCTCTTTCTCTTATTCTCCTCCTCTCTTTCTCCAATGCTCCTCTCTTTCTCCAACTCTCCTCCTCTCTCTTTCCAATTCTCCTCTCTTTCTCCAACTCTCCTCTCTTTCTCCAATTCTCCTCCTCTCTTTCTCCAACTCTCCTTCTCTTTCTCTCTTTCTTCCAATCTTGCTCTCTGTTATTCACTTCTACTTTTCCACTTTCACTATCCCCTTCCCTCGTATTTTTCCACCCCCTTACCATGTCATCTTCCCACCTCTCCTTACTATCTTACACACATGACAACATCTCTCTCTTCTTCTTTCTCCCCATCTCTATCCTACACAAACAATAAACTAAAATTAAATGCTTTCAGAGCTATAGTGACTTAATACAATGCATAGGCCTGCATAATTTACACAGCAAAACTGCAGCTCCCTGTGATATTCCGCCTGCCTTTGGCATCATAACACACAAGTCCCACATGTGAGATCCTGGGAGTGACAATGACCAGTCATCAAACTGAAATATCCCTGGAGGAAAATGACTGATACACCACTGCTGCCCCCAAACTGTTAGCTCTGCCCACATGATGGGATTTTAGAGGTCACATATTACGATTTGTTGCTATGCCTATGCAAACTGCAACCTTCAAAGAACTCAATTTGTGGGTACATCCAATCTCTGACCCTATGTGTACTAGTTTTAATGGTCTTCACATTCTCTGCTATGTGATAAGTTTTAAATGATACTCACAAACATCCTGTATAACAAATACATGTTAGTTGCTTACTCCTACAGTATTTCTTGATATTATGAAGAAATGTTTTATTCCAGATACTGTACCATAATACGTGACTCTTTATTTAAATTTTGAAGAAGAATAGAGTTAGATTTAAAAGAAAAAAAAATCTCTTATCAAATTCCATTTTTGCATTATCAAAAATAGTGAAATATTATTTTGTGCCAACTTTCATGCTAAACAATATCTTGAAGTTTTATTGTTTTATTCCAGCATTTTATAATTTTAAATTCTTCATTTTAACAAATATTTTCTGTTCCAGGCCGGGGTGTTTATCACCACAACCTATTCAAATCCGACACAAATGATAGTAAGGGAGGAGTTTTACAATCCACCAATGAAAATGGAGGATATTACAGCACTGATGGAAAGAATCACTGAACAGGAACTGGAAATTCTGAGTCACAAGTACAACTCTTGTCTTATATGTATTATACATTATACTTTAGTGCGTGGTGTAAAATCTACATACAACAAAATCACAATTCAGAATTTCATTACAAATTCCACTTTGTACTCAAAATAATAAGCTTATGAGCTGCTAATTCTAATTCTATTCCCTCTATTGGTAAATAAGCTTTTATTTTTGCCATACAAGTATAAGAAATCTTAAATTATTACTCTTAAGAGGGTGTGGTACATAATTCAATGCTAAAAGCATTAATCTATAACTGTAGGTTTCTTGAAGACAATTTGCAAAAATCAAACAATAGCAATCCTAGACAATAATTTTAGCCAACGTTTTAAAAAAAATTGTTTCCAGTGTTACGAACTGCTGAGGCACAATCTCTAACGCCGGAACCTCGTGCATTTTACTGCTGCGCAAGAGATCACGTGTAACAAATTAGAATTTCTGGATAAATATTTACTCATAAAGTTGGCAAATACCATTATCTAGGATTGTCATTGAGTATTTTATCCATACTGGCTTCAAAAAAACTGTACATATCAAATGATGTTTTCAGCGTTTATTTATCTACCACGCAATCTTAAGGTATTTGGTAAGGTAAGACAGGTGGGATTTACATCTCGTAGACAGTGAGGCCATTAGAGACATTGACGCAGGGAGAGGAGTCGGCCATGGCCTTTGTCAAGGAACCCAACACAGCATTCGCCTGGAGTGATTTAGGTAAACCATGGAAAACCGGAAACAGGATGACCAGAACCAGGGATTAAACCAGTGTCCTCCCGAATGCGAGTCCAACGTCTTACCGTTGCTTACTTACCTTACCTTTGTTAGACTTTATGACGTACACAACATTTCAACTGTACCTAGATCCTGACAGTTAATTTTTACCTACACATCTCTTGCGCCAAGGTTACACACCTTTTTATTGTTAGCGTAAGTAATATTTTGGCCATTAAACTGATGATAATTTTCCTACCAGCCTTTGCAATTTGTCATGTGATTGTTTGAAGCTGAATGAAAATACCAATCGCCAATTGCAGATGGCGATGTTAGCAGGGACTAGTTATCCAACATTTTATCCTGTAATTTAGTTCCTTCTTGGTACAGTCGTAGGCCTCGTAACCTTGCTCGCTACAGTCGAAACAAAGAGAAATTTCCAACTGGTTATGTTAACATATGACCTACTTCCTACTAATTAATTTTATCATTGGATAATAACTCAGCATAACTTGGTTGCCAATGATCCACAACAGAGTACTTTATGACTTCTTTGGGCAACTTTACATATACAAATTTAATTGCTATTTATAACATATCACTACCATCCAGTCATACTCTGTGGGAAATATACACCAACATAAGCCAACAAACTCATCCTCAGAGCTGATGTCAGTTATCAGCTGAGCAAGAAACCTTTGCTTTGCCGTATAACCTGAATTCAAAACGTCTTCCATAGCAATGTTACGTCCCTGCATTTTGCACACATTTTTATGTCTGCCAGAAACTTTTCTTACAGTTCTTCAAGTTATTACAAGTTTAATTCACCCATAATGCCAAATTTTTCTTCACTTTTTTCACAGATTTTTTCTTTTCAACTTCACTGATTTCCAATGCACTTGTCTTACGATCACCTGAAGTTTTGATACACTTGCCATATAAGAAACAATGTCCCTCAGTTGTGTGCTAGATACAGTACCTACCATAGGGAGTTTCAAAGTATTATAACCTTTCACTTGGTTGGTAGGCAGCAAAGAACACTAAAATACCTGCTTGCAGTAGTGGATTTAAAGTGTGTTAGAACTATTAAACACTCCCAGATGAAGTTGCTGTATTCTCATTCACAAACAAAAACCTAATTTTTCATAGGCTCACATGGTTCTTGCACTCTGCCCAAATAAACTGTATAATAATTTAATTACTATATACAGAAATGATGAACCATATCAAACATTAAGATCAATTTTGTAAAACATACTAGCTTACACTAAAAAAGTACCCACTTATTTTTCCACTCCATAATGAAAACATTAAGTGAGTTACAATGCTTCCAGCTATAAAAATTAGGCAAAAGACCATAAGTACCCATAGTGTTCTGTCAGGTAAGAAAAATACACAGTGCTTGCCCAAACAGTTTTCTGACAATGTTCCTTTTGAAACAAATATTTAGCTCAAACTTATATTTACTTGACAGTAACTTTGCATCACACAGTCAGTTATAATTTTTTATACATTTCACTTTACAGTGAGAAATAAAATATCATTTCCGCGCTGATCAAGATTTTTTAAGCACTGCCAGTAATGCTTTCAGCGGCGGGGGCTGATTTGTTGGATACTGAAGGGGTGGCAAGGTACGAAGGACATGAGGGGAGGGACTGGCTGTGTGAATTTGTCTTGAAAGCTAAGAAGAAAGTACTTATTTGCCAAAATTAAGTAGAGATAGCTGAAGCTAGCAGCTGGCATTGTGGCAGTTTTGTTTTACACTAGGTTTATGCATGTACGAGATGTATGCACCAGGCCCTCATAACGATAATAGCATAAACCAATCCTTAACTAAATATTTCTTAAGTTTCCCACCTCCGTCGGACAACTTAATGTAAAATAATGAAATAACAATTAAATAAAAACCATGTATGGTACAGAATGTCATTTAAAAAATAGTTGTCTTTTTGTATATTGTATAGTGTTATTTTGAACTGTATTATTAGCATGGCAATACTGAAATGCCTTTCTCCATTGGTCATGATTCCTGTTTTGATGTTGGTACAACATAAGGGAGTGTTAAGGCCATGCTTTCTAGTTTATAATTTTTAGCTATATTAATTTTTTGCACCTAAACGAGAGCAGATATAAAAAAATCTGACTGGCAGTTTTGTTGAAAATCGTCTTCTCCATGTTGGCTGATTGTTTCGCGGCAGTAAATACTATGGTTTTAGATAATTATGTAATTAACAAAATTCTGGTTAGTTTACTTTTTATTTGAAACCGTACAATTTCCTTCATTGAAAAAATTAGCTATCAGTGCAAAAACCATTTCAAATAAAACTGCCAGACAGATTTTTTTTATATTTGCTCTTGTTTAGGTTTTTAAGAAAATATTACTGCGAAAACAGTAGACACTAAAGAGCATTGCCTTAAGAAGGAGAAGAATTGTAGTTAATGCGCGCTTCAAGGTCGCCCTTATAGTTGCGTCATTTATGAGCAGCTAACGTTCATGTAGGTGACGCTCTTAAAAAAACATTCATCTGCTTTTCTCTTCGAGTTTTGTTTAGGGCGATATAATGCATATATGTAATATAATGACATAGATCCAATACAACATACACCGTGTTTTTAAAGGATTTACACTTATTGGGCTTCTCTTGCTTACTGTACATTTTCCTAAAGGCATCTTCAGTGAAAATAAGTTTCTTGCTGATTAAGATGTGAGTTAGGACACTGTTACTACGAGTTCTCCCTATATTCCAGTTTCACTAAAGAGGAATTTTTTTTTTTATGTTCTGGAAGCATATTTCCCCTTATCTATCACTTTTTTCCATTAAATAACATTTTTCTGTTGACAACCAGAACAGTTGGAAAGTTAACTTTGTCTCTCAGTAAAATTAATGTGATCTGTTGCACGAGTGTACCCCCTCACAATCTTTAGTTAATTAAAAGCACTTAATTTTGAATGAAGCATTAAAGCATTAATGTTTTCAAGCTCTACTAAAATGTTCCTTCAAATTGTATTTACCAGAAACTGAACCAACTTACAAACAGAAAATATTGAGTCAAAGTTTTTTGACGAAAACATATCATATCTATACACATATACATACACACCCTTGAAACTGCTGCTCATACTGCCACTGAAAAGTACTGTATTTAGGTCCATTACTAAGCTAAACTATTTTTATATATGTATTTTTCAGGATAACTGGTTCCCGGAAGATACCATATTTATTCTCAAAAGCAGTAACAGAGGACATGTTCTTAACATATGCAAGAAATTTGCCAGTGGCAATTGTGAGGCCCTCCATGGGTAAGTTATGCATGATAATAAACTTTTAAATTACAGAAAAAAAAAATTGCATTTTTATTTTAAAAATGAACACATTTTAAAGCCTAAAAATCATACTATTTAAAAAGTATAAATCAAAATTTTAAGAACTGAAATACATTGTAAACATAATCTGTTTTGCTTTGCCTGTGTAACATAAGAAACACAGGCTAGAGAATGGCTACTGTCAAAAATAACGATGTGATATTGTCACTAAACCACTACCACAGGTACAGTCCCTGCCTTCCTCTTTCCATTTCATTCCGGTAGCCCCTTCCAAATGCTCATATTTATGCAAACAATAAAAATCAAATGCAAACAAAAACCCATCATGTATTCATTAACAATAAACTTATTTCTTTACATTCTTATTCTATGCTAAAAAAAATATTTAGTTGCTCTATACTCAATAGTTATTCTTCAATTCAATCAAACATGATGGAAAAACTTCTTTTGTATTCTGAACTCATTGAAAATTCCCAATATTTCAATACATTTTGTACAAAAGTTATAACATGCTTTGCGAATTTTCATTTCATGAACACATGTAGAGATACATTTGTAGATATGACAGTTGAAAATGTGCCACATAATCAATGGCCAATTTCTTGGAAACAAAGAAAATTGCAATTTGCATGCTACGAATAATTCCCAAAAAGCTAAATTTTTGGCAGGGTACATACACTAATACAGAACATTTTCTTAAAATTACCTTTTACTTTACCTGATTACTACAACTGTAAATTTGTGCACTATTTATAAAATTTACTTAACCGCATGTTCAACAGCTATATCACCGGTTAGACATTTTTCTTAAGTCTGTGAGGTAAGCTCTGAAATATTATCTTTCTTCTATAGTGCACATCCACAAAAATCAGCTAGTTTTAGTTAAGTTCAATTTACTAATTTTTTCTTTCTTCTTCTTCTTCTTCTTCAAATGGTACTACCAAATTTAAGGTCAAAGAAAAATTGTATTCAGGATCAATTTGTACTTTTTGACAGTTATAAGGTTGTGCACATGTGTTCATCCACAAAAATAGATGTTGGTGTATTCATATGCCACAATGTGATTTTACCAGCTGTCAAGTATTGTTTACAATTTAATATCTGTCAAAAAAGACTTGTGAAGCAAAGTTACATAGGTCAATGTTTACATATATCATTTTTAAAGTGAAATGAGAAATCTGTTTTGGCATGAAATTTTTTAACTACATGTTTGCAGAATGCATGTAATTTACACATTTATTAAATTATTATACTCACGCTTAAAGAAAATGTTAGGTGAAAATACATGAAACCTCTATTTTGAAACATTATTTTACTACAAACTGCTAAACGAGAGATCATGAAAACAGAACGAAAATAACATTTTTGACATAAACATGCCTCAGCCAGTAGGTTTTTAATTAATACACACAAAATACACTTTTCTGAATAAATATACATGGCCTTAAAATCAGTACAGGTGTCATGTTTCACAAGTTAATACAAAAAAATAATTAGGTTAACTATACTTACTTTAGAGCTATATTCTGCCCGATGCCAAAAATCTCTGCAGTCTTTTTACCTAACGAGCATGATTCCATTTCAACCATCAGTATTTTCTCACAAAAATTTTGCAAAACACGGAGATTGTCCTGGTGACACTGCCTATTCGTTGCACAGTTAATTTTCGTTTTTCACTTTTCAATAACTACAGCCAAGCGGTATGCAGGAACAATCAGAACAACAGTAGCACAGAATAAATAAATAAATAAACAGTAACAGAAGCACAAGGGGTGATTTTTATCGTACTAGTTTTCTCTTTGGATTGTCATCGTGTCAGAGTTTGTTGAAGTTTGGATAGACTACAGTTTAATAGAACCTATTATATCAGCAGGAGGTTGGAGTTGAGAAATTAAATAATAAAATAAATAACTTAAATGTGTGATGGCATAATGTGTTTTTATTAGAAAATAAGGTGATTGTGTGCTATTTTGTTTACTAGACAGACAGACAGAGTTGTTGAGTTGCGAAGTTATGTTAAAGCCGTCTGTCTGTGGCTAAAGTGCTTAATGTAAATGAAGACTGGGGAGGATGTGTGTAACTGAATTCCAGCTATGCAAGACTACGAGGTGGAAAGCAAATAAACATCACAAGTGAATAAAACAGTAATTGACTGAACCATAATGATAAACATCACAAGTGAATAAAACAGTAATTGACTGAACCATAATGATAAACAATAAGGATGAAATTAACTCTGTAATTATTAAAAAGAACTGTGTGGGAAATAAACACGTACGGTACTTAGGTCCTTAAGTAAAATAAAAACAAACACTTCAAGGACAACTTCCACCTTGTAGCCTAGCTACATAACTATCTGATGTTTGATAGAGCACAACAAACTTACTGAAATAAAATAATAATTTCCGCTTGGCAAACTATCTATTGCGAGGGGTACTGAGGATCGAACATAAGACTAACGTCCCAATACGGGTCCCGTCTCCTATCTTGCATCGCGCATGTGCTTGTCACCCATATGTTATGTTTTTGTGTGTGGGATGTTGTGATCTGTGTTGTTGGCTGCAGTGCGCACGCCACTTTTGGGCTGGAAATTGGCGGTTATGTTACTTGGTTGTTGTATACGAGGACGGAATAAAGACACATGCTATTGCATGTCGATGTGTTATTAATCACATTAACTGGCGACGAGGATGGGATGACCGGGACACGTAAACGTGTATTTCGATGCGAGTTGCGAGTGATTTAGGAATTGGGAGCCGCGGAAATGTCGGGCCTTCTCGGGAACATTGAGGAATTTGATGTATCGAACCCGCTCGGGTGGGACGCGTATGCTGAAAGACTGAACTTTTACCTGCAAGCG
>PNEQ01066521.1:12680-35856 GCA_003012365.1 Medauroidea extradentata | reverse complement strand
ATCATCTCACTAATCTCAGGTTTGGGGCACCAAATACGTTTCCGCGAAACCTTTACTCTCTGAAACTTTGTAATGTCAATAAAGTTAAAGTGAATATTTTGACAATATATAATTGAGGGCACCGTCACCAATGGTTGTGCACAGGGTAAACAGATGTTTCTCATTCGATTAACCTCTTACCTTAGATGTCTGTAACTACAATAGAACGTCAAATTGGCAGTTTTATAAATAAGGCCCAGGCGAAGTCGCTGTTAGTGGCAGGGACAAACTTAAGACTGCTTTTCGCTTGGACAGCTATAGCTACTTATCCTTCTGCAGAATTAGTTCAACTGGCCGCTTGGACGTTCTAACACTTGATGACTGAAGTACCAATCTTGTGTACAAAGAGGTTTTTCAATTAAAGTAAATATTATCAGTTACGAATAATACTCGCGAGCAAAGCCGCGGGGGACTGCTAGTTTTATATAAAGATCCTGACGAACGTTAATTTTTATTTTCAATTATTGCCTCTGAAGCGTCAGTTTGTAGTAAAACGAATCATATATGCCACAAATTTCTGGGAGAAGATACGTTTTGCTGAATTATCGAAATAAATGAGAAACCTCTGCAGGCGCGTTGCGGTTCTGGTGTTGTGTGGTGTACAAGGAAACTTTTATTGAGCGTTTAAGTTAGTGTTACATTTTTCATTTCATTCTCAGGCGAACGAAAATTACTTAGTGTTAATGAGATCTTTATATTTATATGGTTTGTATTATTAACAAGATTCACTGTAGTTATTCATAGACTTTTGTATGTAACCTTCCTCTCACAAGTATATCGTTGATAACGGAAATTCCTACTTTATGAAAATCCATCGTGATAATGTAGATATAGAATAGACATTACAATTCCCGCATTCACTATATTGGACGATAACTGTGTTATTTACAGACATACAGTAAAAAGTAAAGAACTTCTAAATACAAATTTATATCCAACATGTTTACAGATAGTATTTGAGTATAGGTGTAATAGACCGTGTGTTTTATTTACGAGGCACGCTACAGTAAATAACTTGCACTTCTCCATAATGTTTTCCTCGAAAATGTATGTAATGTTTGTTAGTTTGGCTTAATGGGCATAAAAGTAAGCATGATATGTTTAAAATATTTAACTCATTGGCTATAACAAACATGTTTGGTCGTATTGTAAGAAAAATTAGCACTTGCACAAGTGTGTGATGAAATATTTGTGTATTGTATTTATTATCCTGACGCTATAAATCAGCGTGGCTGTATAATGTCTGCACAGAGTGAGTTAAGGACAACTACAGTACAAAAAATAATAATTTTATTCACACCGCTACGTGATAGGCAGTGTGTTGTAATTTTTAGTGTAGATTGACTTAAAACAAAACTGAAATTCATATAAGTAAACAAAGTACTTGAAACCTCAATGAAATCTGTTTTATAACAAATTCATTAGCAGCAACTATTTACGATTACAGCTTCAGGACACACTACGTATAAATCTTCAAACTAACGTTTTAGCAACAGAGTAAAGATGCATCGATCTGTCTGATTGGTAACCATATATTTTGCGTTAGTAATTCAAAATACAAACGTGTTTGCTATTACATACGAATAACTTGTAATAAGGCCAATTTTCTCGAATCACTTTCTTTAAAAATTAACATTATTTTATCTGTAACAAACTTAAAATTTTTAGATTGTTAAATAAATTGAATGAAACCTGTACTTGTGTTAACTGCCTCTTTTACTACTGAAGCCTCGACAGTATTAGTATGAGTACTTACAAAACAAATAGCACAAAGTTAAATATATTACATTTGCGTTTCAATGAGTTATCGATACCTTTAAAAACACTAGTATAGACATAAGATGAATTAGCTTTTATGTGTTTATTGTTTATTATTAATTGCTACAAATGTGCCTTTAAGTAAATAAAAAAATATATTTCCACTTGTATGTAAGCCTAAGCCTATTTTGTGGGAGAGTCAACAATCTTAAATGAATTTAAAAATATATTCTAGGTTTCAAAAACCGTCTTTAGCGAAATTACGGAGGTTGCATTAATATTCAATTCAATATTTGATTTTGTAAATTTATTTATATTCGATAATGTATACTTTTGTATATAACCCTAAAATCAGTTATTGAAAGTTGAAAAAATTATAATAAATGCAAAATGTAGAGTTAAAATTAATGTCTCAAATACTATGACGACAAACCAAAGTGTAGTCGGGTCGTTGAACATGGTGCGGCGCCGCGCGCCAAAGATATTCTGTCTTAACCCTACCGCCAAAACAACAGCGATTCGCGGAACTCGTCAAGAGGGACATAAATATAAATGTTATACTATCCTTTGTGTTTCGTCCACTGACACCCCCCATCTCTCACGTAAAACAAAAATGTTTCACGCTTACTATATTTTACTCTACATTTACCGATCAAAATTTTTCATGCCATTGTTAAACTTTTTTTACATAATAAATTATTGTCATAAAGAAAATTAATGAATAGCGTCATTGGAAGGACAGTTCATTAATACTCTGTAATTTTTTTTAGTCGATTGACCGAATAGTTTTCGATTGATAATGAGTTAGGTTTCTGCGATTTTTCGGGCGCGCGAGCATGACTTGAATTGCGGTAGCTGCGAAAGACCCAAAATGGCGGACCTAGTCTTTATAGAGCCCTATATATGAGAGCTACGTCATCACATCAACATGGAGCTTTCAGAATGATGGTTTGGAAGAGGTAGCCGCCTTACTGGACAGGAAATTATACTTCTATGTGAAGTCAGACTTCTGATTTTTACCCTAGGTAAGGTTAATTCTACTAGGTTAGAAAGATCAATGTTAAGAGTTTGTCACAGGGATAATAGGGAGCTAGTATCGCTAAAGGGCGCAAACTGACCAATCACAGAGCTTTCGTGAATTTGGAGTTACATAAAGTTGATAATCAAAAACGCGAAATTGGTTTATTTTCACTTTAAAATTAAGTAATATTACTTCTGTCATTTCCGAGCCTATTGAAATTAATTTTACAGAAGTTTCGTATTTTTCTGGTTCACCTGTGATAGCAGTGAAACTAGCGGCAGAAATTTTCCCCACAAAAAAAAACACATTTGCTTTCCAACCTGTAGTAGATTTAACCTTACTCTAGGGAAGTAGTTGTTATTTTTTAAATACAATTTTATTATCTCTACTGCAAAATTGTTTGGATTTTAAACATTTATAGTCAGCGAATTTCTTCTGTAACATAATTTTTTTTTACATATCTCAGGTGTCACCTACTCCTTTCAATTCTTGGGATGGGTTAGACATAGAAGATTTTCACTTTCCTGTATAAATTATAAGTGACCATTACTTTGTGTATGTCCGGCAAGCAGTTTCTAAAATATAAGTTAATTTTTTGCTAATTGTTGGCTTGGAACTTGACTTGTCTAACTCAATATTTCTGTTTCCCCTTCAGGAATAACGTATCCAAATGTGTCAGTATGTCTTAAAATTAAGTACAATATGTATTGTATTCTTTCTACGTGAACAGAATATTGAGGGAAATGAGCAATTGAAAATTTAATTTTTAATCAATATTTTTCACATTAAAAATAACACATTTACAAAAAACACACATTACTTAAAGAATTAATATTGTAACAAACCCACTGGTATATGATACGTACACATTTCATACATTGCTATTCATGACCTTTATATTTTGCCTGTAAGATATTTTAATGCAATAAGAAAACGGTCACTCTTTTTATTTCAACAATTATAGTAGGAGGTAGAAATGAAAGGCTGCTCTTTATCGTTCTCAATAATGCATTTCAGGAGTCCTAGTAAAAAGTATGACTTTGTTTATAATAGTTTAGTAATATTTAAAACATCAACTTTCAACGGCTTAATATCTCGCTTGTTATTATCATTACACAGAGAGCTTCGTTGACATTTTCCACGTAATGTTTCACGAAGTTTGTCGGAACAGTCACTACCCGCCTGTATATAAGCACTGAACTGACGAAGTTGGCAGTGACGCGACCACTCAAGGTCACGACGCCTTGACTAAACACGCGCAGCCTCGGGCGAGGCGACGAGACCTCAGCAAGGCCGTGTTCCAATTGGCACCTTTTTCCGTTGACAAAGTCGTCACGTGACGCGATTTAGTATACTTGCACGACACATGTGAAAAAAAACTAGTCGAATTTTGGTTTGTGGCATCTTACAAAACTTGTTAAATGCTGTGTACTCAGCAGAATATATATCAACACATAATGGTACAAGCTTCCAGAAGAATTGAAAATTAACGATCTCTTGATACATTCAAACGTATCTACATTCATATTGTGCCGATTCGAGTATTTCTATATTGCCGAAACATATTATTTTCTTTTGCATACAATTGTTTGCTTATTTGTATATTAATTTTATGTAAATTATATGTTAAATTTATTTAAGTATGGCGTCACGCGTGCGTTTTATACGTTACGTATAGCAAGTTTATTATGTACGTAGTTTGTTTATATTTAAGTTTGCCAAAATTATAGCCTAACTTGATAAATGATCTTAAGAGATTTGGTTAACTTTCCTTTCATTTATAATTTTGATCTACAGTACGCGAATCCGAGGAATTATAAGGTGATTATATAATACTAAGGCTCCACTACTAGCTGCGCTGGCATGCCTAGGCTTCGTTCATAATAACACGTGAACAACATACAAATAACATATATCTACTTGTTACGGAGTTTTGCAGTGATTTCGAAAATATTTTTTATTGCTACCTAATACTCAGATCAAAATTTCGCTGCACAGTTTTGAAACTTATATGTTATAATTTGTAGCTGAATTATTTATTTTTGTAGAATTATACTGAACGGTTTTTTTATATTTCATTACCCAAAGTACCACGTTTATCCTCGTGTAAATAAGCAAAAATGAAGGAAATAATTTTTTTTTTGCTGGCGAATGGTACATTATTTTAAAAAACGCGTCCACAGTATTGTGCATCGTGTGATTGCACATTGACTCAAATTTTTTCAAAACTTTATATTTGAGTTATTGGCACCAGTCTAAAAAAAACTCGGGAACAAGCCCTTATGTAACACATATTACCATACTACATTCGCACATAACATAGAAGCGTCCAAAATTATTTGAGAGAGTAGTTATAGTTTAATTAAGTTTACTTTTCGCTGATGATTTAAAGGTATATTAACTGTTAATCTTACCAGTTTATAGTAAGAATTCTCTTAATTGGTTACGCACAAGGCAAAGCTCACGGCGCGCAGAAAAGCTTAAAACTCAATACTCTGTACCGTTCATGTGCTACTTTCCTGTGCTAGTGTTGTTCGTCTGTGTAGCAGCTGCTACTCAAAAATATTAGCGTTTTGATTTTAAAATTATTTCAACATCCGTAAATCACTCGCGCAGAGATTTTCGGAGAGTAAAATTCTTTTACAATCAAAAGGTGAATATATATTTCTTTAATTCGGTTGTTATAGAGTCCTGGATATTATCGTACTAAAATTATAAAAAATGCTGTTTTCTATTTTTATGGATTTTGTGGTTTCAATCCCTTATGTTTCTAAATATTTCTAAATGCTGTTTTTAAATTGTTACTCTAAAGCAAAGCATGCTACCGCCCAGTGCTATATAAATAAACATCCGCTAATAGAATATCTGCACGACAATTATGATGAGTAGTTTAGATTTCATCGACTATTTCAGTTGTTCGCTCGACATCTTGCCTTTCCGTATCCTTTTATAACACGTTTTGAACTTTCGTGTCTCTGTGCTGTTTGTGTGTGTTACAAATGTATATTAGCCTTAAGTGTGAATTTCATGCCGGCGCTTAAGCAGAATTTGCATTACTGAAGAATACATTTCGTGTGAGATTCAAGTTCGTAGGAGACACAGTTTTCGTTCAAAACAAACTTGAAGTTGGCACAGCGGTAACAGTGCCTAACACGGAATGTACAAAGTAATAACCCTGGTATCAGGCAAATATGAATCAGCGTGTTTCAATTAACTAAAAGAGAAATGTCGTATAAATAATGTAACCCGCACTGTTTTCGAGTACCAACTCAAAGTTTTAATTTCCAAACTAGTATTGTAGTGTGTTGAAAACCTGACAGGTGGGCAACACGCACAACTTCCAAAAACTTATTGTTGCCTGTATCAATGGGGCAAAGTAACAGAAAGATAAGAGGTATACAGATTGATGCAAAATTCCATGTCAATATTCTAAGGAAACAATCCTCTTGTGTAGAGGAACAAAAAGTGTTATATGAGCATAGGTCCAAAAACGCACAGTTTCTGCGCTACAGTTGGCATACATGACGTATGATTGATAGCGCGCTGGTAGGATACTGTTGCTGTGTCACAGTTGTTCCTACTGTCTGTGTGTTAGTGTGTGGCATAGTATCATGTTATGTACTGCTGTAATAATGCCCCACAGCAACATGATCCTACCAGCGCGCTATCAACCATACGTCATGTATTGCCAACTGCAGCGCAGAAACGGTGCGTTTTTGGACCTATGTTCATACAACACTTTTTGTTCCTCTACACGTGAGGATTGTTTCCCTAGAATATTGACATGGAATTTTGCAACATCCTGTATATTAGAGTCATTTAGAAACAGTTTAAATTGCAATAACTCAAAACAATACATAATTCAGAACATCAAAGAAAGTTTAAGGAAGCGTTATAAATATGCCGTACAAAAAACGTTACATTTCAAACAATGGAGAATAATTCACTTAACCAGCATGTTCTACTGTTAAGGAACAGTCCAAGAAGATTGTCCGTTGATTGGATCAAGTTGTAGTATGTCAGATAAACACAAAAGAGTATTTAATATGTCCGGCACATCACAAGGGTTTCGAGAAATCTTGCAGGGATTGTTACACAACATTTGCAGAACTAGTGCAGGAATTCAAAGGCAAAAGTGAAGTACTTGTTCACACTAATATCGATATTTTAGATAACGGTTCTGGTATATAGTATACAACCCGCCAGCATATAACTTTGTAGCATAAAAGTTGCAACAGAGAATTTTACCGGAACCGACTGCAAAGATTTCAAAAGAAACGAAATGCTCCAAATACTTCAGTCACGCTTTCCACTCCTGTTTAATGCGGCGTTCAAGGGGACTACAGAACAATGACCACTGTTTTTTTACAAACAGCCGCAGCGAGAGGTCAGCTTCTGCATTACATTACTATTCAACTTGATTATAATGTGAAAGAAGGTGCAAAACTTTTAGCAGACAAAAAGTTATTTTAAGGAAGCTAGGTGGTGGAGGAGATTTGTGTGCTTAATATGTTCATTATCATACACCGTGTTGCTAGCTTTAGGAATAATGTTTTAAGAAACGACATCACTGGCCAAAAGGAACTGACAGGATCTCTTGCCAGAGCAGATGTGCTATTTTACATGGAAGAAAGAAGAGAGATAGACGACTCTGCCCCACTTCTCTTTAAAATGTCTGGTTTGTGTTCTGTTTATAATCGTTGGTTGGAAGAGTTAAGAATAGAAGTTTTAAGCATCCTCTACTAGGCTTCCAGACCATCTCTTGAAGATGAACAGTCAGTTAGAGCGCTGGAGTTCTTAAGGTTAAGAATGGGAAACGGCCTTTAAAGAAGACGTAGCAAATACCGTCAAAACAAATTTTTGTAATTATGATAGTGAAGCCATTGATCTTGCAAAATTTGCTCAATCTGTGCGAAAATATATTTTCCACGAGAACGGAAAGAACCTGATTTTAAAAAATGTTCACAAGAAGACCAATTTGCAAAGATTACTAAAATCTATGTTGTCTCCTGTAAATGTGATATTTATGGTTCTGGGATGACTGAAGAAGCTGCGGAAACTTCCAGCAGAAACAAGCGGCTCTCACAGTAGCACAGTTGTAAGCCTACAACAATGCTGTGAAGAACCGCGAATTCATCAAAAGATAATGCTAGATACATTAAGAAACGAGAAACACGTTACTCCATCTGTTGCTCTAAATATCCATGTAGAGACAAGGAAGAAAGAAGTAGTGGATGTGTTTCACAGTCTTCTATTATGCATTTCCTGTCAAGAACTTCGTGTTGTGTATTCAGACATGGCAAACAAAATGCTAAGTGTATACAGAGAACAGAAATTGGCGTGTCCTCCAGGTCTCAAACGAGACTTGGTATTAATAACTGCCTCAGTTGATAATATTGACCATAACCCGACATCTGACACGTCTACGAGTTGTTTTCATGGTGCTGCTAGATCAGTCGTTGAACATTTATTGCAAAACAAACTTGTAAGAGCGCTTGAACTGGTTAACCCTAATATAGAGAAAGGAAACCGAAGAGTTCAACAGTTACTTCGGGATATTGAAATGTGCCTCCTTGCTGCATGAGCATCAACTGAGTGTCGTGTCCAAGCACTGTCATCTAAACTGACTTCAAGAGACAAATCCAGTAACCCAGAAAAGGTTGGAACAACTTCCCATTGTATTTCCTGGAGTTCACCAGAGCTGCTGATAATCGTGGATGTGAGTTCATCTCCCCAATGAAAGTTATGCTCTTGTTCACAGAGATGCCATGAAGCTCCATAGAATTAATGTAGTGAAGGCTGCATCTAGTAGCCTGAGTTTTTTTTTCAGACTGGTGACAATAACTCAAATACTTTTTAACCAAAAGCTTTGAAATAATATGAGTCAATGTGCAGTCACACGATGCACAATACTGTGAACGCATTTTTAAAAATAATGTACCATTAGTCAGCAAAAAAAAAAAATATATATTTTACTTAATTGTTGCTTATTCTCACGACAAAAACGTGGTACTTTGGGTGATTAAATCTAAAAAAACCGTTCAGTACATTTCTACAAAAAAAATCAGCTACAAATTTTAATATATAAGTGTCAAAACTGTGAAGCGAATTTTTGATATGAGTATTATGTAGCAATAAAAAATATTTTCGAAATCACTGCAAAACTCGGTAACAAGGCCTTAAATCCAGGGCAGGTACCGATGCTCTTCTATATACTATTATAAAGAACAATTGTTGATACCCGTAGCGATGGTAAATGCTTTATTATAATGCGTGTTTTGCACATCGAACTCGCTGCATTATGGATGGCAAGCAAGGGACTTGAGGGTAGTGATTGGACATATGTGCCGGTTGATGCTGGAGTCACCATACAAGTCAAGGCAGATTCTGTACTCCCGGTATGTCCACGATGTAACAGCTACAGCTGTTCCCTCACTCCAGGAGTTATCTTATGAAGAATTTGAATAGAATTTCTCTGATTGGAAAATTAGGATGAGTACTGAGCAACCTCTTTTTCTGTATTGGGACATCGTACCCAAAATGAGGCTTTGCATTTAGACATTTGTGCACTCTATCAAGAAAACTAATTTTGCACTTTATGTGGACACTTTAATTCGCCTAGCTACTTGGTTTTCGCGGTAGATTACACTACTTTTGTTCACATACGGGACCTTATCCACACCGAGGACAAGAATACAGATATTGTGTTAGCTTTCAAGTGAGAGATTTTTGTCAGCGCTCAACATCGAGGTCTTCAGCGCTGGTGAGGGATGACATGAGGTGAGTATGGAGCAGCGCCGAAATGAAAGGGCGGGGGAAACGGGAGATCTCCAAGAAAACCCGCCGACCAATGACACAGTCCGGCACGGTTCCCACATGCGAAAATCCGGGGACCGACCCCAGCAGGAATCGAACCCGGATAGCCTTGGTGGGAGGCGAATGGTCTGACCATTTGGCCACCGCGACCACCCTTGTTAGAGTTCAAGGCTAGAGGATTTGTAGACAGTGAGGCCATTCTCTGTTATTGCAATATTAATCATGCTTATGAACAGATGAATGCTGTGTTGAAGAGTGTAGAATATTAGGGCCAGTATTACCACCTCCAAATAAACCCCTGAATACAATTTATTCTGTGGCTAGCGACTAAGAGCGTATTACGACTCCTGAATAGTGCTCTTCGAGCATTGAATATATAGAGGTATAGAAGTCGCACGCCCAGGTTAAAATATCTACTCGGTTTTCCGAGAGGAAAGTGAAGTTGTAAGCTCGCCCGACGCAATCGCCACCGTCGCTTGAGTGTTGACATAGAGCAAACCTAGCGGACAGTCTGACAACTACTCTTTCCACCCCTACAGAAGCAGGTACAAGACACCCCCTCCCATTCTTACCACTTCCCCTTAGCGATGTATCTCCCCCTCCCAACAGAACCGGTCACTGACCTTGAACACAGCTCATCACTTGTCCTAGACAGCAAATATATGTCTTGTTTAGTTGTCCAATGCGTTGACCTTAAGTTATTTATTTTTTTTTGTTGAAGAAATATGAGTTACTATGTGAAAGGACAGTAGGTTAAAAATGTTTGTATAGATGTTGTTCTAATGCGAGGAACATTTGTACAAACACATCATTGTTTTGTTTCCCCGTGAAGCATTTGGTCCTTTTTAGTTCACATGCATACAAATATCACTTAGTTGTAAATATTAACAATTGAAACGTTATGTTGAGTTTATACTAGTGGGCCAAAATATTTCAACCAGCACGAGTAAACAATGCGTAAATGCAATGGCATAAATTTCGACTGACAGAAATTCGTAATATAGATAGTTAGACAGATATCTTTTAAATAATTGAATGTAGTTGAATGTAGTGATTTTAAGTGCACTTCAAGAATGCTAAGCTATCAAATTTCTAGTTCGATGGGCCTCTAAAATTTAATGGGTGTAAAATTTAATATCCAGGTAAAAAAAAAAGGTGGGGAAATTCTGTATTAATTTCTCATCGTGAACACGAAATTCACTAATTAATTTAAAAGCTTCTTCTATAACAGTATGTTGATATTTAATTTAATATTTAACTTTTGCACCATTATGTAATCAATTCCTTTTCTTTGGTAGGTCTATGTTAGCAACTTTGTTTTCATAAGTAAAGGCATGAATATGTTCTGTAAGACAAATATACTACCTCCACAGGCCACCTAGTAATGGAACTTGTGAAATTTACTTGTGAGAAATCTAGTAACAAATGTAAGTATCTGGGTGTTCTTAGGGTTCTATAAGATTTCTCATTTTAAGTTTTTTTTTATGCTACAATATATACCATCAGCTTTTTTCTTCACTTTGCGAGTTGTGGAAGTGCCTAATTTAACTGAAATAAATACGGAACGAGTACGTATAATACCAACAAACAATATGACGTTAATTTTCAGGAGAAATTAAGTAGTCTGGTATGATGCTACTCATATATATAAACGAACTCTCATGAAAAATTTTAGCCCTTTGAGTTTGAGTGTCAATTTTCGTAAATTACTATAAATAAGTTATAAATTACTTATGCTTGTGTGCTTTTCATATGGACAAAAATGAACGAATAAACCATTGTTGATGCTCCGCATTTAACGAAAATATTAGGAATTTAATGAGTGGTCAGAAATACAGTACTGACATTTAGGCAAGTGTCCAGCTTCAAACCTATTCTTCTAAGACCGTATGGGAGGCAAATAAAAGGATTTTGAGCTGCAAAGTCATGTACAATAAAATACATTTCTAAGATAAAATAGAATATAAGTTCATAAAATTAATTAAAACATGCATTAATTAAAACATGCATTAATTAATTTTACTTTAAAATACTAGATCTGGTTTCATTAACTCAGTTGCTTCGTTATCACAAATATTTGGATAGTTCTCACACAAGGTATGACTAACATGACTTGCTAAATTGCAATTTTACATAAGCACACATACGAACCACTTAGCAATGAGTTGTTTGCACCGAATAATGCTGCGAATTTACAATCGATTAGAGTATGGCTAAATTTAAAATCAAAATATTTATTCATTACGTGTGGTGCAGTTTGGTTTTAAAAAGTAATGTTGCCTACGTAAAACGTACGCTCTGTTGAAACTGCATACAGAAATATGTAAAAATTTATAAATGAACTGTTAATAAAGCTTTATTGAACTCAGTATAATCCTACAGTTGATATTTGTGGTTTATGTTTATTTAAAGTAAAACATGTATCCCAGGAACACTACTTGTGTAGCATTCCACTAACTCATCATTCTCTAACAACTTGATTTCTGAATTTTCGTGCATAGAAGTTTATTGATTTTTCAGTAACTTAAAAAGCTCTGAAATATAAATACGAAATTGTAAATATAGTACTGTAGGATCGTTAGATTTTTTAAAAATATTTTTAGATGCCTGGAGTGGGTTTTAAAGAGTGGAAAAGATACATCTACGTAATTTGTGCAGATTATTTTGAACCAAACCAGTTCAAAAATGGAATATGAAAGTCACAAAATTATTTTTCTCTCCCTAGTATGTGTACTCCTAGTCCTCCAACACAGAAAATGCAACAGTTACAAATATTTTGCTACACCAAACAAAATGAAGACTAAAACGTGCCAGTGGATATGTGTCATACAAGCAAGACTTCTAATACGGAAACGCCTGCGGGATTAGTAAATGGCTATTTCTAATATATACGCAAAATAACAGCAGGGAGACAATGCTCCAAGAAAACCAATGCTGAGAGCTAAACGTCGAGAGTGCACATTGCATTTTAGTATGAAACGGAGCCAAGTGCATTTTCAGCGAAAGAAGACGAAAAAAATACATGTAGCTGATTTACTCTTGCAGCTGAATGAGTATTTGTGGGTGAGAGGTTTTGTTCAGCGCCTAACATCGAGGTCTGGTGAGGGGTGAAATTATGTAAGTATGGAGCAGCGCCACTATTTCATACAAATATGAGATTACGTTTTTTCCCACTGAACACCCTTAATGATTTTGTTCCACGTAGTTTTAAAAGCACTGACTGAAACAGGTTTGATATACGTGTCACAGTTTGTATTCAGAGTGCTTCCAATCAGGTCATGGATAATCTGCTGTCTTAGGCCTAATCTATCAAAAGCCATCCAAACGTGTGCATTTCAAACAAACCTCTGCACCTCACTGCGGTTAAAATATTTTCATACAAAATTTGAGTTTTAGATTCAAACAGTAATTTTATTAATTATTATGTGCACTAAAAGTGTAAACGTTAATTTAATAACTTTTCTATTCTAGTTACCTGCAAGCAAAGTGTTGGTACTAAATACGTAGCTAAATACTCCTTTTTTGTAGGCTACGTATATCCTGAAACAATGGAGGAAACAGAAACAATACAAGATTGTACAGTGTACTGTTTTTCTGGGGAAAATGTCAAAAGATGCTTAGATACATTAATCTGCCCAAACTGTTACAGCGAGCTGACTGACAACAGCAACACCAATCAGAAGATAAGACATCATCTTACTATACAAATTACGTTTGTGGCAACAAAGGTCGTCGTCTGAATGCAGAATTCATCCGAAAGCAGCATCAAACGTGCTCAGAGACATTACCAGCTTCTAGTTACAAGTATTCTCTAACAGCTAAGAAACATTTTGGTACGAAAGAAAAGTATCTTCTCTAATAGAGGCGCGTAACAAACAACAGACAAATACGTATTTTTCAACATGATTCTACACTTGTCGGGCACACAAGGAATGTATGCTGCGGACTCTGATACGATGTCGTTTGCATTACCAAGTGAAATTGATGTCGAGACAAGTTCGGGATTCAAAAAAAAAAAAAAAAAAATGTGACGCGAAGGAACATCCTAAACATAAAATGTTAAATAACAGTAGGTCTTACCAGAAAAAAAAACCGTGCCATGTTCCTGGTTTTTAGTTTTACGTACAGTTTGTATTCGATATAGCTCTAAAAGCATAAAAATATATCATATTACAATAATAAATAACGTAAATATTAGTAGAATGGAATAGAAGTTTACTTGCACTCGTTTATCTTACATGTTAGTATCAGATCCAATGGACTGGGACAATAAAACCTTTAAAAAGAGGTTTACAGTGTGTTTGGAAATGTTTTATAGACATTTTATACTGTTTTTCTGCTTAACGTGGGTCTGATTTAGATACTGATATACATCTTGAACTATTTTAATGTTAATAAATTTTACTGCATGGAGTAAAAAAATTTCTGTGAAAATGCAACGTACTGATATGTTAATGTTCAACTTGATTATTTCAACTACATTGTCATTTATTACAATATTTCAAAATACACATCTAGTTCTTCTTATACTGATTATGTTACAACATATACTTGTTAAAATGTATAAATGCAAGTAGATTACTTTGATTCTTACTATAATATTTAAATGCAACTTTATTCATGAGCTTTATTAGATGGTTCATTTTAGTTTAATTTACTTTCTTTTCTGCAATCTTGTCTGTATGTACAACACTACTGCCTGTTACGTTATATTTTACGTTGCAGTGAGTTGTATTGCTAAATTATGATTTACGAAGATAAATAATACGATTGTTCTTTGGCTATTTATTGTGCATTCTACTGAAGAAAAAACATTATGTTGATAATTAATGTGAATTTTCACTCTTCTAGTAGTAGTTCAAACCATCTTTAGTCATCCACCTACTCACGATTGCTTAGTTTTTGTGTAAGTATATCATGATTAAGTGTAACGAAAACTTTTGATGCGCATATTTGTTTTGTTTCATCATTGTATTTTCTTATATAATGGTACAAAGATATTGGACAAGCTATTCAAGTTGTACAGTAAACCGTTAGATATTTCAAATTATTTTACACGGTTAAAAAATGCTGTTTGTGTGTCATATTTCGCAAATCTTCCTCAATTTTTTCTGTAATTATCAAAGCTTAATTTTGCCGACTTTCTTTATTTCTTATTAGTAGTAAAATTTAAAATTACCATACTCTCCCATATTATAGTTTATTATAGTGAGTGTTTACTGATATAGTTAATGGGTCATATTTTGAACAGCTTATGGCTGTCTGATTTGTAAAAGTATTTTTGGTTAGAACTTAGTCATAAATAGTGTGATAAATACATTATTCTAATGAATGAATGCTAATTATTTGTTACACAACAGTTATTATATCATAGGCACACCTTGAGTAAAATTTTTACTCATTTATTTGTTATTCTAATTTTTTTTATTGAATGAAATCCACAGAGATATTCTTGAAGTGATGTGGGGATATCTGGAATTGCGTAATAAATAATTTATATTATTTTGTTCTTGAAGGAGTAAGGAAGTGATGGAGGCATTCAATACTCAATTCATACAATCTTGATTAGAGAGTGAACTATGTTAAGGCATAATGCAGGCATTCACCTACACAGGATTTCACAAAACTATGGAAAACTTAAAACAGAATGGTCTGGTTGGTAATAGAACCAGGGTTCTTTCAATGCAATTGCTGAGTTGTGCCACTATTTACCTTGCTCGGTTTGAATGTTCCTATAAATTACGTACTTATTTATGAGATTTGTGTGTGGGGAATCAATGTTATAAATAAACCTTCGTTGTTGATGCAAGGTTCGAAAAACTGTAAACTACCAAATACACATAATGTGTTATATTTAATTATCAAATGTGTTCCAATTTATCCTTGTTAAAATTTGTGTGTCACTGTCTTTGGTTGTTTCGTTTATCGTGGTGTATATAGCTTCAAATCTTAATAGCTTTGATGTAATTTGGGATGAATATTTCTCAGGAAGTTTGAAGAGTGACCTACGTAAAAGTCGCGGGACATGAAAAAAAAAAATGTTACAGACTTAGCTCCATTGCCAAGTAACTGGCAATAACTTCTACAATGCAACGGCAATTATAAAGCTCTCTCTCTCCTTTTGACGAAATCTGTTCTCGACATCGACAGAGGGCAGATGAATCGACACCACTCTAGGACAACAAATTCTTAGCAGCACAAACCGAACTGATTTCCAAAACCTGATCCCATATTGTTACGAAGAAGCTATACACTTGTTTTCTTCACACTGCTGATGCAGCAATATCAGGACATAAGCGGGCAATGATCAAGACAGTAGATACAGATGTTGTTACTGTTATTATGATTTTCAGTCAAGATGTGGACATTCAGTTGGGTAGCCATCGGAGTAGGGCAGCATTCGAAGTGTCTTCCTACTCTTGAAACACTAACTGCTCTTGGTCGTCCTAAATCTTCTGCACTCCCTTTCTTTCCCACATTTACAGGATGCATTACTGTAGCCTCCTCTGGAGGGAATGGCAAGAAAACTTAATGGGAAGTGAAGTTCATTTATCAAGAGGTCACACAAAGATTCTTCAGCCTAGCCACAGACTTAGTTTAAGAAGTGTTAGATAGCCTCCAAAGATCGGTCATACTGCTTTATGACAAATGCAACAATGAAATCAATGTCGATAATGTAATATGTGCTATATTTATAGAGAAAATTAGGCAAATAGAAAACATCCCATTTACCTCAGATCCTCTTCGCCTACACAAACTGCGAACTACTTATCAGGGAGAAGTTTTTAGGGCAATGAATGCTCTCAATCCTCGACAAGGACAAGACAATCCCTCAAAATAGGGTTGGAAGAAGTGTAGAGAAAAGTGGTAGATCGTGTGGACGACATTGCCTGCTGCATAGAAATTCTGTCAATAACTAATTCACTGCAGCTGCCGAAAGTGTAGTGGGCGTTGTAAATACAAGAAAACAGGGCTGCCACACACACAGCTATGTGGGTGTGATGGTCTATGCAGAGGCGACAACTAGACCAAGAAATATAGGTAACAAAAAAATGACTTACTTGTGTGTGTATGTGCATGGTGTATGTGCATGGTGTGTGTGTGTGTGTGTGTGTGTGTGCATGGGCTCACCCAGTGGAGTGGCACTTTAAATCTGTACCCCTTCCAAAAAGTGGCACAGTTTTTAGATTTTTGTATTAATTTATATGTGTACTACATGTATGTTGAGAGGTTATTGCAAGCAAAGTTTGTTCGCACGTTTTTGAACAAACTACAGTTACTGTAATGTATAACAACTTTGTGAAGATCCACTTGCCTGTAATTTGCAGAAGGTGTTATTTATCAGGTCTTGTGTCATACCCTTGTCAAAATCCTGGGTACACCCACGTGTGCGTAAATCAATATATTTACATTCAGAAACAGTGTAAACATATAGAAATGCTGCTGAAGGTAGTAAACTTAGACTTTAATGAGAGAGAATAGGGTCGAATATGATGTACTACATTAATTAATTTAATACATTTAATAACACTTTAGACGAAATATTATTATTGTCACTCTTGCAGCATTACAGGTTTAGATATGAGATTTTATAGTGTTACTGAAGGACATACGTTCCTAGAGAAATTTTCTGTGTTTGAGGCCTGAAGCAACGAAGTGAAATAGACGGTACTAGCACACTGGTCATCAACTGTACTATTTACTCTTAAGTGAACTGCTCGACTGACTGTTTTCTATAACCGTATTTTCCTATTGAATATTCAGCAATATTCAGCATGTCCGTCCGTCTGTTAGTTTGATCTTAAGACGTTCAGTAATCGTGTACATTTTTATCACCATTTTTAAAAGTGTGCTTACATAATGCCAGCAGAACCACGTATCCGAAGTGTGTAAAATATGCTGAAAGCTTGTAATATTGACGTTTGCACGTTAATAGGATTTCGTGAATTTTTAATTAATTCCATCGCAATTTTCTCGGTCATCTGAATTGGCCTTTTAATAATTTAAGACACATCATGAGACTTATTCCATTAAATATATGACGATGACTGCTCTGCCCGTATGCAGGTTTAGAACCACGGAGGTCTATCAGGCGAGGTGATTATGCGGTGGTACACTACTGTCTTCCGCAGTATGTGGATGAGAGGACAACATAACACACTGTCCTGAACCCACAGAGGCAACTATAAAAAATGAAAGACTTAATCATACAATATTTAAACTTAGTTGAAAAAAGAGTATATATGCTACGCAGATAATTTGATAGTAGTCTCTGACATTGGGCGTAGTTTCCTATTCAATAACTCTCGCACACATGACCGTCAACATTTTTTAGTCATGTTTCAACTAAGCCGTAAGTGTTACGGGAGATTTAACAAGATAACTTTCGTTTATTTTTTAACTGTAACATATTTGTGTCTTGCACATTTTCTGTGAAATGCACCGTTTACTATGTACCGCGTCCGAGAGATGCCAAATGCACTGATGCATCACCAAGTTGTAGACGTTTTTCATAAATATTACAGTGCAAGTTAGAGATACAAAAATGTGCAAGGAACTACTTCGTTAAACAAAACGTTTTGCACAGTTATCGTCTCTAACTCTGTACGATAAACGATTTTCGATGAATTGTGTTTTCAAAGTGTACATATTACATAGTTCAATGTCTGGAAACAAACTCCTCCCCCCGCCTTCAACACGCACATATCGATTGGTGCTCTTTCTAGAAATGACCAGGAGGGGCCAAAAAACAACTTTGCCAACTACCAGGTTTTAAAAAAAAAAATAAAGTTTTTATGCTTACCTCTGCACTTTGTATGTTGCACCGTTTCTCTGGCGTCGACAGTCTTTAATTCTGACTGTTGGCGAAATCTAAGTTTTTGGAAATTCGTATTGTTATTGCGCTTGCTATTTCAACACAGCACATGTTCTATTCATTTTTTTTTTTTTTTTTTTTCGGTGAATGAGGCCTCTAGCTTTCGCCCACGGTCAATAACTACAATCAATAGTAGAAACAAGTCAATAATTAGAATCAATATCAATTAATAGGAAAGACAATCAAACTCTAGAAGCTTCAGAACACCACAAACACGAAGAATGCCGAGTTCCCGACACAGGATCCAAAAAACCTAACCGCCCACGGCGGTGGCTACTGAAGAACTTCAGTTCTATTCACTGATTGCGAAACAAGTAACAACGACCCGTGGTTTGCTTTGTCACACACGAGCTACCAATTATCTGCTTTACGACCTTCCCACTGTGCTACCTTCAGTCATTGCGTGTTATCGCACTGCTTCCCAGACACGACACTGCAGCCAGTGTTGCTGCCGGACGTGGCAACGCCGCACTTACCTGTCCTCCCGCCCGCCGCCAAGTTTCCATCAGTTATTTACTTGCTCTCTCTCTCTCTCTCTCTCTCTCTCTCTCTCACTGCTGAAGGGAGGGCAAAGTCCGTCCCTGGGCTGGTCCGACTATAGTCTGTCACTTCTCTGGGTAACAAACAGCTACGGTTTTGTCGAACGTTTCATTTTTATAACATGTAACTGGTAACTCCATTTACTACAAACAGTTTTCCCGAGAGACGCCATCTTGTGAATCTTTGGGATAAGCAACCGTCAGTGATATTTAATAACCCTGTAACAGAAATTTACTTTGTGAAACATTATCAATAGCAATAAGAATTTGTAGTGTTATTCTTAAGTGCTTCGAAAACTTGAAGTACTGTTTACCGTTCGCGATTATTGAGAGGCTGTAAACAGAGACCCGTGCTTTAACCGACACAGTCCAGTTTATGTCCCCCCTGGATTTAGAATTTTATGCGTATAAATATATTTTTTTGTATTTTTAAATTTAAATAATGCTAACTTAAGCACACAAAACTGAAGTTTTATTATTAAAGCATTTAATTTACACATGCTTAATTAATAAAAAAGATGCAACAATATCACTTTCGCCGGAAAACAAAATCTTGCCCCCTCCCCCTAGAAAAACCTTAAATGACGCCGCTGGTTATTCCGCGGTTCGACCGACATACATCGGGCTGTGTTCTTCAGAACATTGGGAATACAGAACATCATATAGAAAAATTGTCTATGCAGTTCCAATTACGAGTTACAGGGACATATCCGTGCATACGCAGCAAAGCAAGGAGGACACAGTGTCAGGAGGCCAACAAGACCACTCAGTGTTGATGTCACTTGGCTGCCTGTTACAAGGTCTTAACAAGTGTTCGGATAAGAGGGAGTGTTAGACAATTTTATTGTCTATTCAGTTTCTGAGCCATAACGTTTATTCAAATTGTATTATCAATAATTTTTCTTCAACAAAGCATAGGATATATTCTTGGTTAATTATTGACAAAAAATAATGAAATATTTTATTAATTTTTCCATGCAGAATCACTGCAAGGGAATTCTTGAAAGTTAGCCTATAATTATTTTGCAAAGATTCTGCATGAAAAATTAAAGAGAGATTCCATTATTATTTTTGTCAAGCAATTCCCCAAGAATATATCCCATGCTTTGTCGAAGAGACAATTTTGACAATAAAATTTGAATACTATGGCTAAAAAACGGAAAATGCAATAAAATTGTCTAACCCTCACCCTTAGCTAAGAAAAGCTCATAAAGAAATCATTGAGCGAACTAAATACACGCCCGTGTGAGGTAGAAGTTCACAGATATTTGGAGGGATCGGTACTTTGGCAGCCCGTCATCTCACTCGCATATTTTATCTCTCACTTCTTTTTTACCTTCCTACGCCGGCAGGTCGAGCATGGTTCCCTTCAACGGAAATGTTACAGCCATGATGCTTCACGTGGATGACGGCTGTGCCATGACGGCAGCACGAAAATGTGAACATATTGACATAACTTTCAACGGGGTCATATCTACAATAGTTCTGAAGTTGGAAGTGTGCAAATGTTGGATACACTGTGAGAAATATTGAACCAAATATAAATGAGTTTGAAATCTAAATATTATTCATTCTATTAAAATATTTAAGCAAACAGAGCACACATAACTACTTTAAAATACTGTCCTCAATTTTCTTACATGGATTGTATAAATATTTGACTGAACGGTTAGGTTCGGTCGGACAGCTTATGTATTAATGCCGGAATCACAATGGTGCGACAGAAGCGACGCGAAGTTTACTTCGCGAATAACAAAAGATAGTCAGCCAATCAGCGTCGAGGTATCTGTAACGTCAGCGCGTCCGCCTCGAAGTTGATTGGCTGACTGTCTTTTGTTATTTGTCTCATGCCCTTCGCGTCGCATCTTTGCGTCATTACGATTCCGACATTAAGTCCGTAGAATGCGTTACCGTAAACAATATTTCATCGCCTACAGATGTCGCGTAAGTAGAAATCAAATGTCACAAATTAACAACTAAAATGAATACGACTTTGTTCGTGTAGGCCTTAATGAAGGTCTGGCAGTAATAGATAGGGTACGGTAGTTTTCGCGAAAAGATATTTGCCCCACTTTGTTTCAGTATCTTACGTGCGCACCTTCAGCTCAACTTCATGATTATTGACAGAGTGATTTTGTGCAGAGTTATTATTCATTTGACTTTGCCAATCAGTACATGGATAACTGTGACACAACACGTCTGTGATTTGCGGGTTTAACCTCAAGGCGTTGAAACAAAGTGATTCAAAAATCTTTTCGCGTAAACTACCGGGCCCTAGTAATAGATAAAACCGTAAATTTAAACAGTTGTTTTTTCTTTGTATATTTTGTCGAGAAAGTTATTATAATTCTGTTATACTGGTTCAGCCTTTCTGCAATGTCACAACGTTCTGCTGTACACGAATATATCACTAAACACGCCGCGCAATGTAATTCAATTTAATTATATTCCATTTAGTAGCTTCCTAATGACACAACACAGGTGTGCCGGGCTTGTTAAATAATTAATAGAAAATTATATTTTCATATTAAATTAGGCGATAACTAGTCAATCCTATATTAATAACGTAAAAATCCCCCGACTGTAAGTTGGTAAGGGGTTGGATATCATGCAGATTCCATACAATGCTGCAGAATCAGATCAAGGTTATTGCAATAGCATTGAAGTCACAGGATACTATATTTCGAATCGATCAGACCAGTAGAAGTTGCTTACATTCCGTCAACAACTAGAAAACAGTTAATGATAGACCATTCAAACGGCTGAACAGATTTTCTTGAATCATAGCTAAGTACACTCTCGATCAAGTCACCGTTACAAAAATAATCAAAATCGTTTCATCCATTTAGGATCTACGATGTCGCAGACAGACACATATATACAGATACACGTGAAACTTATAACAACCCTCTTTTTACGTCAGGGGTTAAAAAGAGTTCACTGACTGACTGACATATCAAAGTGTAGCCCAAATCGCTGGATATAGAAACGAGAAATTTTTTGTGAGTTTACTTTTAGTTGTCGGTGAGCCAAAAAGAAGGGATTTTTTAAAATTCGTCCCCTAAGAAGGTTAAAAGGGGTGAAATATGATTTCTAAGATTCGTCTACATAGTTCGATCTCGACGGCCTATCGACTTCAGTGGGTGAGACATAAAAATGTGTACTACCCCATTTAAGGATTTTTCGAAATTCAACCATAAAGGGAACGAAAAGACCAGACATGTGTTTTCGATTAATTATTGATATCTATCGAACCCTTTGGGATACAGATTAGTTGTTTCCTTTAAAATGACGTTTATGTAAGTACCCAAAAGATGGTTTTAGGATTTTTCGAAATGGGACTTCTATAGAGCAAAAAAGAAAGGGGGGGAGGGAAACGTTCTTTTTTTCAATCGTCTGTACAACTCGAACCTAACGGGCTATCGTTGTGATTTTTACTTCAATTAGATACGTAAAAAATGTCTTAAGTATTATTTTAAGACGCATCGAATTTCTGTAATTAAGGGGGTGAAAATACATGAAATTGGTTTTCGATTATTCTTCCATATCTATCGAATCAGCCTAGATATTGAAATGTTCTTTGCTTCAAAATGATGTTTACGTAAAGTGCCAAAACACTATTTCAGGATATTTTCCAAACTCAACTCCAAAGATGTAAAAAATATATATAATGTGTTTTCGATTCGTGATCGACATAATATCGATCCCACTGAATTTTTAGATATCAACGTAAATTTTGCCTAAGAGGTTAATGCTTACTTAAACACATAAAATGTAGCTTATTGTTTTTTTTTAATTTGTCACATAAAGGAGTGAATTGTGGTGAAACAGGATTAAAAGTGTTTTCAATTATTCGTTTGTATATCTCAACTCAGCTTGCTATCGTCACGGTTTACACTTAAATGCGACAACTATACAATACCGTATTGTTAATATATATATATATATATATATATATATATATATATATATATATATATATATATATATATATATATATTTTTGTATTTTAACTCTGAGTTTTTATAAATACATGGAATGTGTTTTAGATCAATCGACGAGTGCTATCGAACCCGTCAGTTGCTTTTCACTTTATGATGATTAATACGCAAGTGCCCGTGATCATAT
>PNEQ01066521.1:0-12580 GCA_003012365.1 Medauroidea extradentata | reverse complement strand
CAGAAATTTTCTAAATCCAAATTCTTAGGGCTGTGAAGGAATGAAGTATTTTGGTTTTAAATAAACCGTCGATTACGCTATGACTCAATGGGATATCGTCGTAATTTTCACCCCAAAAGGATAATTAGATACATGTGATGGTTAGAGATGATGGTATATCGCGAAAATATTTTGTGCCAACATACCCTTGAAAACGGTATAGCTTCTTGCAACTTGCATGATTGGGTGATATACATCTGACGCAACGTAGCTGTCTGCAGACCACTAACAGGCATCATATATTACGTTATCGGGATTCTTATTGGCTCAGTCAAATATTGTAACAGCTCCAAGTGCAAGCTAAAGCCAGTACTCTTCTGGTAACCTGAACGTGTGTTGAAATCCAGCAAACAGTCAAGTTTTCCCGCGATAAACCATCATCTCTAGTGATGGTAAGGTTTTGTGAAATTCGATCATGTGTGAAGAGGCGTACAATTTGTTTTCAGTTTCCGCATGATAACTGCCGAATTAGTTAAGATATTGAGATATGTTTTGCTTCAGAATGAGGCTTACGTAAAAACTACAAATAATTATGCAGGTTTTTGTACTAATAAAATAACTCTCAAATACCCGGGGGAAACATAGTCTTTGTTAACATTTAGCAGCAGACGATCTGAAAAATGAAGTACTGCCACAGATAAGTAATTTATAGAGAAGTTAGCATTCTTAACAGTCTGCAACTATATCCTTACACATGGTTATACAACCTCTATGTGTCCAGTGACTGAATATTTTATTTATTTTTAATGAGCTTTCGTCAGTATGTATCATAGAAAAGAGAAAGTAGGTATGTATTGAGGGCGCTATCGATGGTTGGGTTCGAGGTAAATGAGTCATCATATCATGTGTACTACTGATACCACTATCATATTCAAGGTCTGTCTTGATATGACTGTAAATACGGCTTGGGACAGTCATTAAGAGTGGCAGGGTTAGTTTTTCACATGGGCAGCTATAGCTACTTAGGTCGGGTTTATAAATTACGCAACGCAACAAATATTTCAGTCGTTTATAAACATCGCAAGCGACGCGAAGTAACCAACACTACCATTACAAATTTCGGAGAGGCAATAGAACATTTCTCTTTGTATTTTCCTTTACGAATATGTTTTGTCACTCATCTTTGTTTTCTAGATATTCTGTTGTATCGGTATTTTTAAATAGAAACCAAATAAATAGAAGCACCGTGTAATTTGAAGACGCATTCTTAACAAACACAAAAAAAAATGTAACGAAATGGCGGAATCACAGTCTTCTAAAGACTAGTTTCAAATGTTTTCACCTAACAAACTGTCGACATAGAAGGCGGTGAAACGCAAGTAGTTGAAAGTTGATGAACTCTTGCGTTACAGTCTTGCATACTTGCGTATTTTATAAACGGGTATACATCGATTTCGTATGTTCAATTATTGGCGTCTTACGTTCTTGCGTCCTCGCGTGGTTTATAAACCCGGCCTTAGCCTGCTGCAGAGAGCTCAACCTTCAGATTGGTTATCGTAACACTTGATGGTTTAACTACTAATCTGCCGCACTAAGAGATCCTTCAATCAAAGTAAATATTCACTGTTACGAGTAATGTGTAATGCTATAGGTGGATTGCTAGCTTAAGTCATAAAAATTATTGTTTGTTCGTATTATATGCGGTTCTATGCCAGTCATTCTATTGCAATGAAATTTTGGCAAGTTTTGCGTGTACCCACGAAGATTTCTGCAAAAATGTGTGGGGGAAGGCAAAACGAGGTACAGGGACACAACAAGATACCCCCAAAAAATAGTGTATAATAAACTTAGGGTAGTTGTACGTGCGTCCGCAAAGGTTTTTGCCTTCCACCAAATCAAATGATACTTGGGGGGGGGGGGGGCGAGAGGAAAAACAACGTACAGCGGTAGAACGGGGTACCCAAAAAATTTGTGTAGTAATTTTCCTTTTCAGAATGTTTTTAAAGCGTACTTTAATGACCCACAACATCATTTTGCCCCATTTAGCACTTTTCAAAAAAAAATTTTGTTTCAGAAATACTATCGCATTAAATTCAAAACATCTCAAACGAAGTTGCGGGTAGCAGTTAGCAGATTACAAATACACGTATATTTCTATGAGCTACTTTTAAAAATTCAAGTTAAAACAAGATAAATTTTATTCGTTGCATATAACCGGTAACTGTGGAGGACGTTCATTTATGAGTGTGACAGCTGGCGTATACTGACTGTTTTCAAACTTATTCGTTCTGTGAGAAACTGAAGAATGTAAGTCGGTCTTGTGCCTAGCACAGATTGCGTTTATATCTTCATTCGTTACGCAGTGTACGTTCTTTAAGAAAAATAATTAACATTATATACATGCAAACTAGTTACAGTCAAAGCTTTTAGAGTTTTAAATTATGGTTACAAGAAGTTCTAACGTTTATCTTATAATTTTATGTTGTAGTTTGATTACCCTTCCCAGTGTTTGAATACTGAAAACTGTTTAAACATGTTGGAAACTTGAATTGTGAGTTTCGTTACGTTGAATACATTTTAAAAAGTCCTGCTATTGCTGGTAAAATTACCTTTTAAAGAAGACAGTTGTGTTAAATCATTATGAGACGCAGTGATTCATGTGATAAATCTTAGTTTCTTGGACTTTTTATTTAGGTCCATGTAAATCGAAAAAAAAAACTTTTTTCTATAAGTTAAATTATAAATGAATTATTTAGGTACATATGCATATGTATGCATTATAAAACGCCAAATAATAATATTTTATTCACATCGTCCCGAAATTTCAGTTTAATAATAACAGAGGAATTAACATATTCACACTATGGGCTAAACTGAGTTTCATATTTGTAACTAGTCATGGGAAAAGGGACCTTATCTTCCACGTGGGCGATACTTAGTTTTACGTATGACGTACAAACTGATGAAATTCTGAAGAAACTGGTTTTTGTTTTATACAAATAACTTTAAAACTAAGCGTGTAATGGTGATTTGAATTTAATTGTTAACATATGTTAGGTCTGAGAAACACGGCCATTTTCGGCTCTCCTGAATATTTTACATCTGGAAGATGTTACATTTATCGAAATAACTCTCTACACAATAAGACAATAACTACACGAAATGTAGACATTTTATTTAACTTTCTCGTCCTGTACCGATGCTAAAGACAGCCTAAATTCCCCTTTCGTATGAACGACGAGCTCGTCACAGCGACAACGCCTTACAAATCACGTAAACAGAACCATGATAGCGAAGTTTCTTCGCGTCGTTCTTGTTGCGCCATATGACGGGTGAAAATGAGACCCACGCTCGACCTACAGCTACAGGTATCTTCTAGTTGACACGTACTCTATGCTATGGTCGTAAATCTGCTGGTTAGCACGCACACTAGACTGCTACAGCAAGTTCTTCTGTAGCCACAGGCGTGAGAAATTCGGTTTTTTGGATCCTGTGTCGGGTATTCGGCACGTTATGTGTTTGTGCTGTTCTGGAAGCTTCTCGGTTTAATGAGTTTCTTGTTCTTGATTATTGATTATAATTATTGAATTGTATTTTCTAATACTGATTCTTGCATGATATTGGCCGTTGGCGAAAGCTGGAGGTCACTTTTACGTATAAAAAAAAAAAGACTGCTACAGCACACAGCTTGTCGCAATACACACACTGAGAAAAATGGATTGTTAACGACAAGCAAATACATAAAGTTGATATGACTTTTGTTGCAACAAACTAATTACTGTTATTTTAACAATAGTAACGTTGAAGTCACTACTGGAATTTATTTGCTTCGACAGTAAAATTTTGTTTACATTATTTATTTAAAACAAACTTATATTTTGTTCGTTGTACTAATTTTTTTTTCGTTAGATGTTATACTTAACAATACGCGCATTTGATTTTACCCTAATTATTTGTTCCTGTTAAAAATACGAACTCTAGCTTGCTTAGGCCTATACTATTTTATTTATTTGCTTTACTATCATATTTACTTGAGTCAACCATATTTATGATATACTTACAGATAAGGTAAATTTAACCATGGCAGATATTAAAACAAACTATTTGGTTGGAAGCAACGAAATATGTCCATTCGAGAAACCGTTCTTGTAATGGCCGTTATTTAATATGCACGTGTTAGCTGCTACACATACGGTGGTTTAGGAAACTTGTCTCACTTATGTTTAAGTGAAGGTACTTAGGGCCGGTTTCTCAATGTCTGATTAAAGACTTGGTTAGCTAATCCTATGATTATATTTAACCTATCGATTAAGTGGAGGTTAAATCTGAAGTGTTTCCCAACGTACTTTAATCTTATGTTTAGCTAAGTATCGGTTAAGGTAAATGTGGCAACCATGCAATGACATATAAGCTTGTGATTGGCTGCAGTAAAGCTTTTATTTGTTTATTTAGTTGTGCTGGTTAGCAGTGTTTGTATACGTAATGGAAGAAAATAAGCGGCCGCATAACGAAAATTTTGTTTTACGCCCGTATCATAGAAAAAAAAAGGAAGAAAATCGAAGTAGAATTTTATTCATTATGTGTAACATAACCTACACAATTATGTAACAATAACATAACCTACAGTAGGTATTTTAACATACTAAAGTATCGAAAAACATGTAATATAATCTACAAATTTATGTTAAGAACTTTTTCAATCCAGATTCCTTTATCATCGTATGTTTTATTTTTTCAGAAAAAATGAAAATATATTTTTTATTACCATTGCCCAAGATACGTAATATTATGCACAAATGTGGGTTATGCAAATAATGTATGGAAGTATAGAGACATCATACAAAGGCATGTAACATAACCACCAAATGTTTTCACATAACCTACAAAGAATATTACTTACCTGAACCACGGTCGTAGAAGAACAGGTCTGGACACTCGCCTATCTAACAATGTATTTTGCTTGACCCCCTTGTTGTTTGGCTGTAGTTCGTCAAATTACCGAGAATGTCGTGCTTTTTGGCGCTGTAATTCGGGCGGTCGGGCTCAAACTCCGTCCACTTTTTTCCATTGTTAAATTTATAAAGTAAATAAAGATTGCTGGAGCCTTTTCGTAAATTTGTGAGCGATGAAAGTATTTCATAAATTGATAAAAAATACGTTTTGATAAATTGCTTATCTTAGCGGAAAGGAAGTGGGCGGAGTTTAGTCCGACCGCCCTAACATCAGCGCCAATAAAACACAATATTCTAGGTAACTTGGTGAACTACAGCCAAAGAACAAGGGGGTCAAATATCCAGGCGTGTGTCCAGACCTGTTCTTCTACGGCCGTGACCTGAACGTACTAAAGTTTATGGAATGTAAACAAAACATGCAATAAATAAGTACACACCTGTCTGTGGTCACTTCCAGCTGCCCTTCATTTTTTTCTAGTAGGGCTAGGACAGTATTTTTACTCAGCCGCAATCTCATAACAAATTCATGGTCATCTATTTAAATGTGATTCGGACGTTCCTGAAAGAGTCTTGGTGTGTTTATGAAATATACTTTATCATCATCATCTTGAAACAAGAAATTTAAATATCTGTCATAACCTAAAAATTGTCACTGTTTATTATCTTGTTTGCCTTAAAAATCCTGTTTAACTCTGTAATCAATACCTCTTCTTATGATTAAGATAACCAATGGTTACTGACTTCTAACCCATTGATTAAGCTTAATCAGTAATTTAGAAACAGATATTGTTGCTAACCATTGGCTAAATTTTAATCGGAAGATAATCAGAAGAAAATCAGACATTGAGAAACCGGGCCTTACTAGGCTATATTTGTAGAGTATTAATACTTGGCCTCGTTTGTATAATTACGTTATTAAATGCCTGAAAATAATTATAACGGTTAAAAACATATTGCCGAGTGCACACGAGTCTTATTCTAGTTTCTATTTCATGGAACCCATATTTCACCGCATATTCCGTGTAACATTTTGAAACAGTTACGAAGAAGAACACAAGCGAACGTCAGCCAAATTACCAGAGACGAAAGTTTACCGGGGACCGCGGTAGCCGAATGGTCAGACCATTCGCCTCCCACTAAGGCGATCCGGGTTCGATTCTCGGCGGGGTCAGTCCCAGGATTTTCGCATGTGGGAATCGTGCAGTACGATGCCGTTGGTCCTCGGGTCTTCTCGGGGATCTCCCGCTTCCTCCGCCCCTTCATTCCGGCGCTGCTCCACTCACCTTATGTCACCTCTCACCAGCACTGAAGACCTCGATGTTAATCGCTGACCAAATATATCTCACACTCACTCACAAGTTTATCGTAATTACGTGTCACAGGTATATGAACATAAAAACCCACATACATATTAAGGAGTAGTGGTCGGTAATTTAAAGGTTGTGGGGTCGGATCCGTGGACTTCCCCCACTTTTTTTTACATTTACACAAAAATAAATTTGTACAAACGTTGCTGTGCAAATAACTCTTACTTTCATGATCAGAGCAAGCAAAATAATTTATATGTCATGTACTTTAATGGGTTCTGAAACAACGCTGAAGTCTGTTTGATTTAACAATATATTTATGGCGTGACCAACCACGTCATTTGGTTAAAACAACAATTCAACCAAACAATTTTGTTGGGATAAACAGTACATTTGGTTGCCAGTATTGAAACGTACCATTTGGTTGTTTTAAACAAATTTTGTTTGATTTTACGGTATTTTTTTTCTCAGTGCAGGTCTTAGGAAGCTGTATTGTAGCATCGACACTGCTATAGTCAGTTCACTATAAACTGAACACTCAGAATAACTTGTCATTAATTAAAAACATGTTTTATTGGGCCAATATATGTTAACTTTTGAGAGTGTTGAAACGTTCACACTAGTTTTTAGCTACATGAAAGTTTTCATATTAAAAATAGTAAAGATGGCTGCAAAACAGCTGAAAGAAAACTTTATGCAGTCAGGGGCGTCATTTCAGGTTGTCTTGGGGGGGGGGGAGGAGAAGATTTTTTCGGCGACAGTGACCTTGTTGCATCTTTTTTATTAATTAAGCACGTATAAATTAGAAACTTTAATTATAAAACTTTAGTTTTATGTACTTAAGTTAGCATTATTTAAATAACAAAAAATTAATTTTATACACTTAAATTTCTAAATCCAGGGGGAGGCATTTGCCCCCCCCCCCTAAATGACGCCCCTGTATGCAGTGCCCACTTTATCGCGAACGGCCTATAACACAATCTCGTACGTGTACGATGTTTGTGTTCGGTTGCCGTAAATTGAATCGGTACACTTGGACGGAACTATGTAACAAGCATAAATGTGCAGTATGGCACAGGGATGAACAAAAAACTGAATATATAAGCAAAAAAGTATCCAAGGAGGCATGTACCACATCATTCCACCTTTAACGTCCCTGACCAGTGCATGCGGCATACAGGAAGAGGACGTCGTAAGAGGCAGTTCGAAGAGGAGATCCTTGCTGACAACGCAGAGCCGTCATCCACCAGCTCTCGAGCCACTTATTCAATGACTGCCAGCCACTGTACTGTCACACAAGTTCTTCGTGAAGAACAACGGCGGCCGTATCACCTGCACACGATATAAGCGACAGTTCGGACGATTATCCTCGTTATTTAGCTCAGCGATACTGTTACATCGTTACATTGCGTGTCTCGGTATGGTCGTTAGTAACCAAAACTCACTAGACTACATTACTAGCGGACACATGCTGTTACTGAGCCTGACCAGCCACGCAGCATCTTGCCAACTACTGCCCTAGTCCCAGTTACAAAATATTTCCCTTTTTATTTGCAGCTCTGAAATAAAAACCAGGTCACAAATTAGAATAGCGCATAATTACACTGAAATGAGTTACAATTATTACTTACTATACAAACTCTCGATACAAATAAATATACCTACTAAACTACTACACAGGACAATTCTTATTAACAATATATATAGCTGCCAGTTTGTTCATAATTCCAACACAAGGCTCTAATTACAAATAGGAATATCCTACAACAAATACACTAATTTACAAATCATTATACAGGTCAAACAAACAATCTAGATAGAAACAATATATCAGAATATAGTTCAACAACTGCCAGTTTGTTTCTGATGCCAGCAGACTCTAGATACAAGCAAGAGTATCCTACGACAAATACATGAATGTACTTATTATTACACAGTCAACCAACAAAACTATAGCAATAACATCGATAACAGACTATACTACAAGACATAGATACCTGAGTTTACCAGTTATTTAACAAAACATCCTTATGCACTGTACTCCGCCATCTACCTTGGTATGCCCCTTTTCCTACCAGACTTACGAAGGATTGGACTCTCCTGCTGGCAGTCATTATCCCATCCTTTCCATTCATTGTCGCTATCTGACTCACTAGACCCCTCTACTGAAGTATTGGCAGCGGACCCTTGAGTCTGCTGTTCTTTACCCTGGTTTTGCCCTGTGTCTTTCAGTTTCTCACTGCTGTTCTGCATCAACCCCCTACTTAATAATTAAAATTTTATTGGTTTGTGGACATACGCCGTTGCTCATGTTTTGCTGATCAAACCTGTGTTGAATGACAAAGTACAAAGACGAACAAGAAGAAGCAAATAAAAAACACACACAAAAATAGAAAAAAAAAGCAATCCCAGAGGAATCCCAGAAAAAAACTGCCGGGCAGATAAGACACTGTGAAAGAGTTCATCAGTCTGATTCTAAACCTATGTAACCTAGGACTAAGATATCAATGTGTTTAGAGGTGAGTATTTGAATCAGAGGCTTGTAGTCAGTCTCCAATTCCACATGAAGCCCAAGGACATATTCTTGGAATTTCTAACATGCTCACGTCAAGGCCAGGGCCTCTTTCTCTATCTGGGCATCTAATTTCAGTCTTAGTGAGAACTCTAGAGCCATAGCAAACTACTTCTCTGGTACCATTTTCTGCTACTTGCATTATGACACACCCTAATCCAAACGAGGAGCTGTCTGTACTCACAACCATTTTTTTTGCGCACATCAAAGTGAGCTAGACAAGGAGTATTTAGCAACAGCTGTTTTATTTCATGAAAAACTGACTGTTGTTCCCTTCCCCATGCATACATACTATTTTCTTTTTGTAATTCCCGCAGGGGTTGTAGAACCTGTCTTTTGTTTGGTATATACATGTCTACATAATTAACCATGTCTAAGCATCACATTAACTCAGTCGTATTTGTATGCTCCGAAAATTTTGCAATGGCTGTAATTCTGCTTGGGTCAACTGATATACCATCTGCTGACCCATGAACCTGACTTTATCTACCTCGAGAACACTTTTGTCCATAATAATGGTGATGCCTTCTTCCCAGTCTTTAGTCAGAACCAAGTACAATGTAGCATCATGTTGTTCGGCAGTCTCCCCATAGACAAGAACGTCATCAAAATGCTGCAGAACCTGTGGTACATTTTCTAGCAATCAAGCAATTAATCGACTAAAATATTCTGGAGCTGAATTCAGGCCAAAAGATAACCTTCGAAACATAAACCTCCGAAATGGGATGATGAAGGTTGTGAGAGGCTGGCTATGTTCGCTAAGTGGAACTTGGTAAAATCCAGAGTTAGTGTCTATCTTACTAAACATTTTTGCATTGTTTAGTTGTGATAATGTATAATGGATGGGGACAACTGGGTAGTCTACATATTTGTTCAATTCGGTAAATTCACAGCAAACCCTGGATTTGTCTCCCTTAGCCACAACCACCATCGAGGCACAAAATTGTGTAGGGGAATCTATTTGTGTAATGACCCCTAACCTGACCATTCATTTTAATTACTGTTTTACTTTTGGTAAAAAAAGGTAGTGGGACTAACCTTGGTGTTGTCTATGCATTGGGTTATGCTTCCTTCCGCAGATGTATCTCCATCACTTCTTCAAACTTACCCATGCCTGAACACACTTGAAGAAATTCAGCTGCAACATTAACACTGCGAACCACTTGGATCACTTGCAGGGTGAAGAGCATCTTTACCCAACAATGGATTGCATAACTTGTTGATTAAGTAAATCTTAACCTTCTGCTCTTGCTCCTTGTACCTCAAAGTTAAGTACTGGAAACCCACGACATCAAGTGAGTGACCATCTGGCTCACAGACTGTGTTGAAATTGGTCTCGGGGATGATCTTCGATCCTTTCAGGATGACAGCTGGAAGACAGGTGATGTCTGCCCCTGTATCAATAACAAAGTCCACTGTTGTGCCCAATTATGGAATTTCCATCTTTGCTTGAAATGTGGTGTCGACCTGCCGCAGTCCCGTGGAGCCTAACCTCGCAGCCACACTTCCTACCACAAATTCATGCAGGTTTTCTTGAGGACTTTGATTTTCAGTAACATTCTGAACATTTTTGCTGACTCTACAAACTCTAGAAAAATTACCCTTGTGACCACAAGAATAACATTTAGTGTTAGTTGCAGGGCACTTATTATTGGTATGAGTCCTACCACAGTAATCACAGCTGTTGCCTTGTTCCCTCCATGATGGTGCACCATGAGTGCAGTCTGGAGTGTGTTCGGGGACGGTGGCGCCCGGTAGCGATCACGCTACTTAGCCGACATCTCGCTTGCTGATTTCTTCGCAAGGCTTAATTTCCCTGAGTTATATGGATCTCCTCCTCTACCCAACCCCCACCTTGTTCCTGCTAGCGCATGCACTTTGGGTGTCGACGATCGTGGCACCCAGGACTCATGTGTGTAAGCGTTCTATTCCTGTTCTGGCACCAGTAGCGATGGGGCGTTCTTAAGGTACGTGCGCATCTCTTTGGTAATTTTGGGGCTTAACCCCTTGTGGACAGTTGGTGGCGGCACTGTAATGCTACGCTTTTCATAATATGTAAATTCTTGTTTTTTTCTTTAATTGTCTTTCAGCCTGCCTTGGAAATTCCCTTTGGTATGTTAATTGTTTCGGGCCCAATTGGAGTTGCTGGCCATAAAATGGCATACTTTTCCTGTCAGCCAGTTTAAGATTGATGAGCATCTGTGCTATAACTAATGTTTTTTTTTTGTTAGTTTCTCCCCTTTGGAGCGCACGTACCAGTAACATAATTTGTCTGGGACTTATTTTTCAGTTTCGATCCTGTAACTTACTTATCATATTTGTAACTAATTCGTGGCACGTAGTAGCGCCCTAGCTAATCTAGATGTTCAGATTCGCAACGATAGGAATCAGCTTAACTGTTTGTTCTGCTCTTTACTAAATTGTTTTGAGGAAATCTTAAATTGTCTTGCTTTCTGCCCTTCATTTATGGTTGCACATGTGTAATGCACTTGGTGTTGGTGCCCAATTCACACTCGGAGTTTGAGTGCGAAGTGAATAATTGTCTAAGACATTTCAGGCTTTGTAAAATAAAGCTAGCCCCTAGAGGGACAGATCTGCAGGTCGTTAAGCCCTTTACAGGCGTATTGATTTTGTCTTAAATTATTAAATTATTTAGTCAGTGTACTTCGAGCGCAGTTGAGGTGCAATTTCTTACTTAGTCAAATGTTAAATTGTATTGAGTGTGCCACCCAAGTCACTTGTGTTTTACGTATTTAAAATTGGGAGTGGATTGATAAATTCATGTTCCTCATTATTTAAAAACTTAATTATCACTTTGATCAATATGCGTAGTGAATATTTGTCCGTTTTGACGACTGTTTTACTAAAGGCATCAGCACTATTGTATTTGTCGGCCGCTTAGGCTCCAGAATTTGTAGAGCTCACTAGCTCATTCTTTATGGTTATTTACATTAAGTGTGAGTGCTTAAACTCTCTTGCGTATTTTATGTGTAGGGTTTTATTGCATTTTGGTACGACATTGTGTCGTGACAGTTTGGTAAAGTATATGAAACTTTCTATTTGTGATATCGGCCTTGCCATACAGGTCCCTTTGTCAAACATATTTTTGCCTCTACGGCACGTTAACATTAGCTTTTCTATACGTAATATTGGCCTTGCCATGCAGGCCACTCGTTAAACAAATTTCTGCCTTTGTGCGTCACATTAACGTTTGTTGCTATTTGCTGTTCTTGCCAAACATATGTAATTTGTTGTTTTCAATAAATTTGCTATTTTTGTGATTAATTATATTAGTGCATCTCAATGTTCTTGAATGTCCCCGCCTCCAGAGATAGGCACAGGACTGATACTTTATTTGGTCTCAATTTGTTTTGTTGTCTCGACGAACGTAGTTCACTTCCTCGGACCTTTTTTCCCGTAACTGAGAGGACTGCCACGACTGTAGCTCTGCCTGTCTACACATGTTAATGGCATCTTGTAATGTTAGCTCATTCAATAATTGCATTTTATTACTGAGTTCGGTGTCACACTGTGACGGTGTCAACTTGACATCAGCGGCAGTTAACGTTTTTGGTTACGACGCAGTATTTTTCCCGAGTGGAAATTTCCATGGACATACTTTCGCCTAGTGCATAACTATAGTTTAATGGAGGTTACCTGGTAGTTGTGTGCGATGGCATGGATTCCCATGATGTTGTATGAACAGACTTGAAACGTTACGTTAAACTTTAATAACTCCGCACCGCACCTTCACAAATTCCGACGTCCGT
>PNEQ01066520.1:0-35759 GCA_003012365.1 Medauroidea extradentata | reverse complement strand
GTTCACTTTATAATCAAATAAATCTACCGTAAGCATTGCAAAAGCTCTGTTTACTAATACATGTTGCGATATTACCTTTATATTGAAAAAAACTACCGTAAACAATTCAAGAACTGTGTGTGCTAATACTTGTTGCGTTATTCCCTTTATGTTCAAATAAATAAACCGTAAACAATTCTAGAGCTGTGTGTGCTAATACTTGTTGCGACATTTCCTTTATACTCAAATAAATCTACCGTAAACAATTCAAGAGCTCTGTGTGCTAATACATGTTGCGTTATTAACTTTATGTTCAAATAAATCTACCGTAACAAATTTAAGATCTGGGTTCGCTAATACATGTGGCGTTATTCCCTTTATAATCCAATAAATATACCGTAAACAATTCTAGAGCTGTGTGTGCTAATACTTGTTGCGTCCTTCCCTTTATACTCAAATAAATCTACCGTAAACAATTCAAGAGCTGTGTGTGCATCAATCCCTTTTACATTCAAATAAATCTATCGTAAACAATTCATGTGCTCTGTGTGCTAATACATGTTGCGTTATTCCCTTTATATTCAAATAAATGTACTGTAAAATATTCAAGTGCTTTTTGTTACTATACATGTGACATTATTCCGTTCATATTCAAATAAATCTACCATAAACAATTCAAGAGCTGTGTGTGCTAATACTTGTTGCATCATTCCCTATATATTCAAATAAATCTGCCGTAAACAATTCAAGAGCTGTGTGTGCTAATACATGTAGCGTTATTCCCTTTATAATCAATTAAATGTACTGTAACCAAAGCAAGAGCACTGTGTGCTAATACATGTGGCGTTATTCCCTTTATATTCAAAATATCTACCATAAACAATGCAAGAGCTGTGTGTGATAATACATGTTTCGTTATTCCCTTTACATTCTAATTAATGTACTGTAAACAATGTGAGAGCTCTGTGTGCTAATACATGTGGCATTATTCCCTTTATATTTTAATAAATCTACCGTAAGCATTTCAAAGCTGTGTGTGCTAATGCAAGTGGTGTTATTCCATTTATATTCAAATAAATCTAACGTAAACCATTCAAGAGCTGTGTGTGCTAATACATGTAGCTTTATTCCCTTTATAATCAAATAAATGTACTGTATACAATGCAAGAGCTCTGTGTGCTAATACATGTTGCTTTATTCCCTTTATATTCAAATAAGTCAACCGTTAACATTTCAAGAGCTGTGCGTGCTAATAAATATTGCGTTATTCCCTTTATAATCAAATAAATGTTCTGTAAACAATGCAAGAGCTCTGTGTGCTGATACAAGTGGTGTAATTCCCTTTATATTCAAATAAATCTACCGTAAACAATACAAGAGCTGTGTGTGCTAATACTTGTTGCATCATTCCCTATATATTCAAATAAATCTGCGGTAAACAATTCAAGAGCTGTGTGTGCTAATACATGTGGCATTATTCCCTTTATATTCTAATAAATCTACCAAAAGCAATTCAAGAGATGTGTGAGCTAATACATGTTGTGTTAATCACTTTAAATTCAAATAAATCAACCGTAAGCAATTCAAGAGCTGTGTGTGCTAATACATGTTGTGTTAATCACTTTATATTCAAATAAATCTACCGTAAGCAATTCAAGAAATGTGTTTGTGCTAAAACATGTTGTGTTAATCACTTTATATTCAAATAAATCTTCCGTAAACAATTCAAGAGCTGTGTGTGCTAATACAAGTGGTGTTATTCCCCATATATTAAAATAAACCTACCGTAAACAATTCAAGTGCTGTGTGTGCTAATACTTGTTGCGTCATTCCCTTTATATTCAAATAAATCTACCGTAAGCAATTCAAGAGCTTTGTGTCCTAATACAAGTTGCGTTGTTAACTTTATAATCAAATAAATCTACCGTAAGCATTGCAAAAGCTCTGTTTACTAATACATGTTGCGATATTACCTTTATATTGAAAAAAAACTACCGTAAACAATTTAAGAGCTGTGTGTGCTAATACTTGTTTCATTATTCCCTTTATGTTCAAATAAATAAACCGTAAACAATTCAAGAGATTTGTGCGCAAATACATGTGACATTATTCAATATATGTTCATATAAATCTACCGTGAACAATGCAAGAGCTCTGTGTGCTAATACATGTTGCGTTATTCCTTTTATGTTCAAATGAAACTACCATAAACAGTTCAAGAGCTGTGTATGTGATAATATATGATGCATTATTCCCTTTATAATCAAATAAATGTACTGTAAACAATGCAAGAGCTGTGAGTGCTAAAACTTGTTGCATTATTCCCTTTTTATTCAAATAAATCTACCGTAAACAATTCAAGAGCTGTGTGTAGTAACACATGTGAAGTTATTCACTTTATATTCAAATAAATCTACCGTAAACATGCAAGAGCTCTGTGTCTAATACATGTGGCATTATTTCCTTTATATTCAAATAAATCTACCGTAAACAATTTAAGAGCTGTGTGTGCTAATACATGTGGCACTGTTCCCTTTATATTCAAATAAATCTACTATAAACAATTCGAGACCTGTGTGTGCTAATACATTATGCGTTATTCCCTTAATATTCAAATAAATCTACTGTAAACAATGCAGGAGCTCTGTGTGCTAATACATGTTGCGTTATTCCCTTAATACTCAAAAAAATCTAATGTAAACAATGCAGGAGCTCCATGTGCAAATACATGTTGCGTTATTCCCTTTATATTTAAATAAATCTACAGAAAACAACGCAAGAGCTGTGTGTGCTAACACATGTCTCGTTATTTGCTTTATATTCAAATAAATCTACTATAAACAATTCAAGAGGTGTGTGTGCTAATACTTGTTGCGTTATTTCCTTTATGTTTAAATAAATCTACCATAAACAATTCAAGAGCTCTGTGTGCTAATACTTAAATTATTCCCTTTATATTCAAGTAAATCTACCATAAACAATTCAAGATATGTGTGTGCTAATACATGTGGCATTATTCCCTTTATATTGAAATAAGTCTACCGTAAACATTTTAAGAGCTGTGTGAGCTAATACAAGTTGCGTTATTCCCTATATATTCAAATATATGTACTGTATACAATGCAAGAGCTGTGTGTGCTAATACATGTTGAGTTATTCCTTTTTATTCAGATAAATCTACCGTAAACAATGCAAGAGCTCTGTGTGCTAATACATATTGCGTTACTCCTTAAATGTTCAAATAAATCTACTATAAACCATTCAAGAGCTCTGTTTGCTAATATACATTGCGTCATTCCCTTTATATTCAAATAAATCTACCGTAAGCAATTCAAGAGCTGTGTGTGCTAACACTTGAAGCGTTATTTCGTTTATGTTCAAATAAATCTACCATAAACAATTCAAAAGCTGTGTGTGCTAATACAACATGTGGCGTTATTCCCTTTATATTCAAATAAATCTACTATAAACAATTCGAGATATGTGTGTGCTAATACATGTTGCGTTATTCCCTTTATATTCAAATAAATCTACCGTAAACAATGCCAGAGCCGAAACTGTAGATATGTGTACATTTTTAGCAGTCCATTTTCATCAGTTTTTCGAGTAAAAATTACTTTTTTTTTTTAATTTTGGTTATAATTTTTAACTGGTAAATCAACGAACGTGTAAAACATTTAACAATTTTGTAATAATTTCCATAATCTGAAGGCCAAGTGCTAGAAATTTCAAGAATTTTTCGCTAATACTTTTTAGAACAAGCAAATGAGTGATTGGTTTCGTCAGCTCTGCAGCTGAGCTCAAGCACTGGTCCGCAAGTGGGATAAGGTCCGTCCATGAAGGGTGCAGTTGTAGTTGTTCCGACTTAGTTCTCCGCGCGTTATGATTTGGCAACAGCTTACAGTTATCTACTTGCACGCCGTCACATCGTTTGTCCAAGCCGGCCACCCCTCCCTCCCCTCCCTTCCGAGTGCAACCCTATCTAGGCGACGATTTCAACAAACAACGCTCTGAGAGTCGCCCGTTAATAAGAAGATGAAATCAATCACAGTAAAATTAAATCTTACTTTTACGGGAATACCCTAAAAAATTATTTTGTTTGCTTTTAAGAGTATTTATCGGGATGATAAATTTTACCACATATATACATTGGGTTACTAAAATTGGTTTCATTGTGCATCTGTGATGTGTATTAGTTTTTTTTTTCACTGTAATTTCTTATTTAGGATTGTTTTCAGTCGTTATCGCTCCCGTGTCGTCAATGTTTACATGTTCAAAAAATTTTAGAGGTTACGTTATACAATTTTGTTTGACGAGTGAGTGAGAGATTTTGATCAGCGCTTATCAGATAAGTCCTGAAATAATGTGAGTATGGAGCAGCGCTGAAATGAATGGGCGGGGGAAACTGGAGATCCCCGAGGAAACTCCCGACCAGTAGCATCGTTCGGCACGATTCCAACATGCGAAAATCTAGGGTCCGACCCCGCCTGGAATCAAATTTGTTTGACGAGAACTGTGGAAGAGTGCTGTGTGAATTTTTTAAAACATATTAAAGAACGTTTCCTTTTTGTAAGTTTTGAATACAATTACATTACAGCTAATGAAAATATTTTTTTTTTCAACATAATCTGTGATGAGTTCTCTGCTTGCTTGTTTGATTTTAGGCATAATGTGACTTTCCAAAAAGAAACAAACTCTGTCCGAATAAATTTTAACAAAATATTGTAAATTGTTAAAAGTTTTTAGCTGAACTGTTACCCGCACGACAGACTACCAAATTTCTGCTGCGTCTATACTAGACTTCAGAGTCTCTATCGCCGGGCAAGGCTTGGTAATAACAAGTAAGCATTGAAATAAAACAGTCTTAAACTGTAATCTAACACAAAACATATTATTTTAATTTTTATGTCATTCCCGCATTTGTGTTAATACGTGTATACGAAATTTGTATGCAATACTGTATTTACTGCTTGTGTTTTGTTGTTTGTCATTATACTAGTTGCACAAAGTTTATTGGTTACAAACAATACTTTGGCGCGCTGAACATATTGAGACAATTAAATACCGACGTGACACAATAATACAAATGGAATTTTTTTACTTCAGTACCGGTAGTCAGGTAAGAGTGAACGAAGTATATTAAATTTTCTGAAAATTGCCCAAAATATTTCAAAAGAAAATTTAATTTACTAGTTAACCACTGTAAAATATATTGTGTTAAACTACACATACATTTCTTGTGTAATTTTACATTTTTTGTATGTGTAATTTAAAATTACAACTACATTGTGTTTAATTTTACACACAAGTTTCCAGAAATGAAATTCGGGCTACACATTCCTACTGAAAGAACATAAAATATGCAGTTTAAAAAACAAGCATATATGTGTTGAGTTACAGTGTTATTTCTTCAATTGACGTAGTTTTTTAACAGCACTGTCATTGTTAAAATGTGTTTATGTCTGTTAAATCTACGTAGTTTGTAGCATTGCAGGGCAAGGGGTTTTCCATTATTGGTGAATTATTATTTTATGTAATTTTTATTTTCTAATATAATATTTAAATTTTTACTTTTATTTCAGGGGTCTCGAATTGTTTGTTGTTATGGCTAAGTGGCCTTTGTTGGAGGCAGTAGCGTTGTTTTTCTTTTAGTGATCTGGTTTTTTCTGCGCGGGTTTTTACGCTGTTTGCAGTTATTGCGTAGTTTTTAGTTTTGCCCTGGAGAGTTCTAGGTAATGAAATTAATGACTACGGTCACGCCACTGAAAACAAGCCAATGAGAGCGCAGCGTGTGATGTCCCTTTGCCCATCATTCTGTAAAGGTTAGCCTCCGCCATGTTAATTGAATTCGTGACACAAGCCGGATAGGACGCGCGCGGGGCAAGAGCCCAAATTTTTACATGAACGAAAGTTTGGGAGTGGTCAGTTAAACATGTACGGGTCGCACCGAGGCCTTTTTTCTTCATTAACTGTTTTTTTGGACACCTTTCAGCTCTGCAAAATTTGTTTCCACCCGTACGTGTAGGCCGTTAGGTGCGGAGAGCCAGTATGGCTTCTCATGCTTCTTTGCTGCGTGTGTGTTCACCGTGTGCCACATTTTCTGACTTTGTCTTGTCTAAACTTCTGATATAGTCATGCCACACTTTAATTAATAATTTTCTGTGAACCGAATTCACATTGCTAAGACTTGAACAATGTGTTTAATGCCTATGTAAACGGAAATCTTATTCAACCAGAAGTTTTGGATTATACTGAAGTACATCATTTCGGGACTAACAATTGTAAATTAACCAGCATCTGTGGGAATTCCAAATTTGGCCTACAATGCAATATAACCTCCAAAATCTGGAGTATTTGACTACAGGCCGGGAGACTTGTACCAGCTGTTAACCTTGCCTTTTTGGCTGGGTTATCATCGAGCTAGCGCACTAGTCTAGGAGGACTGGTATATGGTCAGCCTCCGGCAGACAGCTGACGGCATAGGGCAAACAACGGCACGTGAGAAATGGATCTGATGCTGAGAACGTTTTCAACGAGACCGTCACAGTTTGTAAAGTTTGTTTATATAATTTGAGGATCTAATGAACTAAGAAAGACATTGTTAGAAAAAAAACATCAGAAGTTTTAGTATTTTGACAGCTCGCGCCTTAATAAAGTAATTTTTGTTGAACTTAATTAATTTAATGTTGTTATTGTTTTGTGTTAGATTAAGAAAATCTCTCGCTCATAGTTATTTATAGTTACTACTAATTATTTCTCATTAACGTTAAATTATCTAGAAGCTATTTGAGATTGTTATTGAATTTCTGAAAATGCTCATATAACTTTTCTTCTTTGAAAATATTGCAAATATTTTATGAATATGTTAATATTACCAACTTTTTGCATAATTATTTATTTAAATATTTTTCTTAATTTATTCTAACATCTGGTTAATATTTTAATGTGAATTTGAAGTATGTGTTTAAAATTTTTACTGCTATATGATTGTACATAGTATAAGTCTAGTTATTTTTACTTTGTAAGTAAAGAGTATTTATCTGTTCCAGAGAGGTTTCTCTGAGCAGATTGCAGGTTTTATACCTCTTTTGTTGATTGGTTGCCAAGGCAACGGTTCCTGATTTGAAAGAGAACATAGATGTGCTATGTGAAAAGCGGAAGTAGAGAGAGTTCCCTGAATTTCGATGGAAGAAGCATGCGGTAGAATCGGCCCAGCAGCAAAATGCATCATTTAATTTCTACCGTCGACCTAAGGTTAGGTCAGGTAAATTATTAGATAGACGATAGTATGTCTGTTATTTTTAAGCCATTTTAAGAATAGGCTCACATCAGTAGCAATATTTAGGCTAAATTTGAAGTGTTATGAAGATGCCGAGAACTTCAGATCTACATTGTAAGAATAGCCATTTTGAATACCTATGCCTCTAGCGTTCCTATGTATATCCATCTTGTTGACAAGGCCGACCACTTCAAATATTGACCTGGATAAATCCACCTAAATTTATTTCACTAAATTTACGTTTACAAAATTTAAATGAAATCGTAACATTTTATTCCATTAGAGTTTGGTGTGCCTTATCTTTGTCAACGAACTCAAACCCAGTGGTCCAGAGTTAAAAGTTATGTTCCACGACTGAGCACCATATGTAATAGAACCTAAATTTTAATTTTATCCCTAGCCGAGGAACTTTGATTGAACCTAGTATCAATTTTTAACCAAACTCAAGAGCTTCTCTACTTTATGGTAAATTGTGCCTAAACTATGTGTTTGACCTAGGGTGAGAGATTTTAGATAAAATTAAATAATTTTTTAAATATACTTCATTATCCTCAATAAAGTGCACTATATCAAGTTTCAATGCTGTGTCTATGTTTTGGTGATGAATCTACAAGAACATAAATTTTGGTAAGAAAAGTATCTCCTGCAAACAGTAATTAAACTTACAAATTATTCTATACTCAACTCACCTTATTTACAGTCACACAAATGTTTGGTACTACTACTGTTACAGTAAAGTAAAAATCAATCAACACAACATCTACACATAAGAATTATTGCAACGTCGAGGGATCAACACAGCGGGAAACTGCTAGTTTAAATCATCATTTGTCAAGGTTGTTCCTAACGTTTAGTATATTGGATTTATTAAGGAAAGAACTAGTTAAATTCTCAGTGAAAATCAAGTTAATTGAAAAAACAAAATTAAAAAAACTTTGTTTATTTTGTGATGGTAACAATAGAATTATATTTAACAGGCAAAGTAGTGCAAAGCTAAAAGTGGGATAAAATACAAAACTTTAATGGAAATAATTTTCATTTTGGTGTGAATTGTATTGGACATAAGGTTAATAGTATTAATATCATGAAACATTTTTGTTACTTTAAATTTCATTGTGGCAAAGGTTAAGTTTTGGTTCCCCCCCCCCTTAACATTTGAAAATTTTGCAGTCAAGATGTCTGAGGGGGAGACCGGTTTTAGGGTTTTTTCTGCAGAGGATGTAGAGGGTAGGAAGGATGAGAGGAATACAGAATCAGGGGTTCAAGTTCATAGGTCAAATGAGGGAAACAGAAATGAATTTACACTAATATTGGAATTACTTAAGGATCAGTTTTCAAATAGTCAGGCAGAACAGGAGAAACAACAAACTGAACAGGATAATAGATTTTCTGAGTTTAGTGAAGAGATGGAGAGGTGGGATGTTATCAGCGAGGGTTTTAAAGCAAAGTGTTGTACAGTGTGAGGGCGAGGTACAGAAGATAGCAAGCAAAGTACAGGCTAATGAATATGTAACTAAAGGTTGTGAGGTTAGGACAAAACTTGTTGAACAAAATGGTCAGAAATTACAAACTGTTGTAGAAAACGTCCAAGCTCAGCAACATAAGTTACAGGATAATGTTAATAGGCAAGGGAAAAATTTCAACAAATGCAAAATAAATTGAACAATGTTGGATTCAAAGTCATGAAAATGTTAGGGTGATACAGGGACTTGAGAGGCAGGTGCAGGAGGCAGACTGTAATTTTGAACAAAATGTAGAAAAACTATTTAGTCGGAGTCCAGTCAATTGTCAGCATCTGGAGAATATTAGAGGAGAGGTGAAGGAATTGCAGAACAAATGTAAACAACACTGTGATGAAAATTTTAAGCAGTTGCGTAGGCAGGGCTATGGCCTTACAGGAAACTATGAGTTTATTGACTTATGATGACATTTTGACTTTTGTAAGAAAAGTACAAAAGTTTTATGAAGATAACAGCATGTCTAACCCTATACAATTCATAAACAAATGCAAGAGAGTGCTAAATTCTCTGGGGGTCAGATGAACCAAAAGTACAGCTGTTTGTCAGTCGGTTAGGGGGTGATGCAGCCCAGTGGGCTAGTTGGAAAGAAACTGACTGGGTAACTGTTTCAGAAGCGAAAGCAACTTTTTGCAGAAATACTGGGGAATCTACATACAGGATGACTTTTTACAGTATATATTTGCAGGCAAATACAGACCACAAAGTGGGCCTATGGCAAATTATGTACAGCAACTACATTTGCAGACCAGGTATTTGGATCAGGGAATGACAGAAGGAAGGTTCATTTCACATATAACACATCATTTTCCATGGGCAATCCAAAACTGTATTTTAGGGAATAGACATAAAAATGTTGATAATTTGATTACATTGCTAGAAGCCATTGGTAGGAAAAATGAGAGGGAAGAGGGATTGAGAAAGAGAACTAGATAATAGGGAAAAAGATCCGAGGAATGGCAGAGGGAATAATCAAGGAAGGGACGAGCAAACAGAAGAGGGTAATAGAGATAGGCTTGGTGGAAATCATGAGGACAATAAGGGAGGTAGAGTACAGAATGATCGAAGGCAAGGTAGGTATGATCAGAGACAGGGTAGGAATAATCACAGGAATGAAAGAGATGAGCAAAGAGAAAAGGAACCAGATTTAAACTTGTAGAGAATGCCTCCTTATAGACAGACTAGAGGGGAAAATAATTATTGTGGGGTATTGCATACAAATCAGAAAATTTGAAGTTCTGCTAAGGAAATCCAAACAGAATCTGAAACCTTACTTGAAGAAAATTAAGCAGAAGCAAGGATGATTCAGGGAAAAAGGGGTTTGTCCATACATTAAAGGGTGTTTGATGGCTGGAGGGAAAATTTTGAAAATGCTTGTTGATTGAGGGAGTGAGGTAACTGCTATGTCTGAAGATTGTTTGACAGATTTAGAAAAGTATGGGTTAACATTATTGCAACACTACCAGTATCTAACGTATCTGTGGTAGGGGCTACTCGAACTCGAAATAAAAATGTTAAGAAATAAGTTATTTTAGAGATTTAGTATGCAGGTAAAGTAATGTGGATTACATTTTTAATTTTAAGAGGTTTAAGTGTTGATATTGTGTTAAGAGCAGATTGGCTACAGAAACATCTATGGTCTGAAACAAAGTTGTCGGTGTTGGAACAAAAAGCTGCATGAAGTATTGATACAGTCGAATCTAGTCCAATCTGAAGCTGATCCGTGTGTCTACAAGATGAAAAAGGAAGGAGCCATTCTGATTGTCGCAGTTTATGTGGATGACCTTTTGATTTTTTATGATGACAACAAACTGGCTGAACAAATAAAAAGACAATTGAAGGACAACTTTGACATGAAAGATCTAGGAAAGGTAAAGAAGTGCTTGGGAATGGAGATATCGAGGGATGAAGAAAATAAGAAACTTTGGATTTCACACAAGAGCTACGCTCAAGAGGTTCTGAAAAGATTCAACATGGAACACTCAAAATCAGCAGGCACACCCTTGGACCCTGGACTGGACTTCGCAGACACCTAGCAGAGAAAGAGAGAAGACGATGAGAAGTTGAAGATTCCTTACCAGGAGGCGATAGGGAGTACCATGTACTTCTCACAAATTTCTCGCCCAGACATCAGGTTTAACAACTGTTACACAGAAGTTCACTGGACTGCAGTCAAGAGACTCTTAAGATACATAAAGGGGACATTGGACTACAGTCTAGAGTATGATGGGAGTAGTGAGGGTAAACTTGTAGGGTACTGTGATGCTGATTGGGGAAACCATCTCAACAGTAGGCACTCAATCTCAGGTTATTGTTTCAAAGTTCAAAACTCTGTTATTTCCTGGTGCAGTAAAAAAAACTGTAACCTTGTCAACCTGTGAAGCAGAGTACATGAGTGTGTCATTGGCTATTCAGGAAGCTTTATGGCTAAAAGCCCTAATAACTGAGATAGACTCTGGTGTAGTGGAAGACCCCATAAAAATCCTATGTGACCTTACAGCAGCTATTGAACTGACCAAAAATAATGTTGTTAACCAGAGGTCAAAACATATTGACATTAAACATCACTTTGTGAGGCAACATGTTAAGGAGGGTACTGTTTGTGTAAATTATGTACCTAGCGATAAGAATGTTTCTGATTTTCTGACAAAACCCTTATGTAAATACAAGCATGAAAATTGTATCGATGCCACTGGCCTTAGTAAAGTACACATAGAGAGTTGAAGCTACGGGAGGATGTCAAAGGGTAAAATTTAGATTTAAGGGAGGGTGTTGGTTATTAAATCTGTATTTGATAATACATATTGTTTGTTGTACTTGTAAATAAATAAGTTACTGTTATGACTAGCGCAGTTGGCACCAGTTACCAACCAAGATGGCGTTTTGGTGTATGTTATGTATGGTGGCTACACAGTAAATGGTCTTGAAAATGTAATCCTGACTCGTTATATCTTTCAAATACTACCCAACTCCAACAGTTTATACTTATTTGAAACACTAATTTATGCACACACAAAACTAAAAAAATGAAGCGCAGAGTGGTAATATACACAGTTATGGTACAAGGAACACTAATAATTTTCACTTAACGTCACACATCACTTCATGCTATGCAAATAGCCCTAAATACTCTGCTATATGCCTGTATAACAAACTTCCTGCAATTTTAAAGTCTGAAAGAAACCGGCCTAAATTTAAAAAAAATTCTGAAATGTGTATTATTAAGTTATAATTTTTATTCCATCAAGGATTTTATGTTCACAAATATATGTTGGGAAACTGTTATGTAAATCTTTATAACTATAACCATATGTTTACTGCTACAATAATTTATGTGGTTGCTACTGTAAGGGGTCTGGTTGCTGTGGGTCATCTGTACAATGTTGTTGTTGTATATGTTGGAGGTTACGATGTCCCTGTTCGAGGCGACTGTTGCTGCGGGTCTCAACTCTGTGGTGTGGTAGATGAAGATGTTTGGTGTCGAGTCCCTGTTCGCGGCGACAGTTGTAAGGGGGCTGCTCTTTTGTGTGCTGTATTGATGTATGATGTTGTAGGTTATGTTGATCCTTGTTGCCGACGACGACGTATCAAATTAGACTTTTCTTTGTTTGTTATTTATATGCCCAGAGAACCTGAGGTGTTTACCTAAGGGGTTTACGTAGAAGAAAAATAAGCAAAATTTTTAATACTTTTTATACCTTCAGTCTCTTTTATTAACAGTTCATCAGACGCACATGGCACAGTAATGTACAAAAATTCCTTTCAGTAACTTTATCTACTTAAGGCGTGAACGTCAATAGGTAAAACCAATGGCGGAATTCACCAAGTCATGAGTGTTTGTCCAAGTCTATTATCGGTTGTGATCTGCCTTAGTTTGGTCCACAAAGGAAAACGGCCTAAAACACGGGATACAAATGTGAAACTACTTTCCCCGACGGGGTTGTAAAACCGCTATACTCACGTGTGAATCTATTTCTTGCACCTACTTACTTGCGTACTACGCTCAATAAGCACAGCAAAAGAAATATATATTTGAAGAATTTAGTGATGGCAACACAACCCACTTTACTTGCGGATCCACCCTCTAGGCTTCACCGCCCCTCTACCACATCTAACACATCCTCTTCCTCCTGCCATGACGCCCCAACTAATCAAACACTCAGCCGGCCATCTCCCGGTGACCGTTCCCTAGCTCAGATGGATCACAACTGACGTTTACACACTTGAACAGAAAAACTTAGCCGGCCATCTCCCGACGACCGTCCACGAGCTCCGATGTATGACCACCAACTCCTCCCGGGCGAACACACTGACTTACTCGGCCAAGCGGCGGAGGGATACATTAGGAACCAACTTGCCTAAAAAGCTGGTCAACTGATATTTACTAAGGAAGCAAACTATGTAACATAGTTACTGACAAATTTGGAACGCGTTTTGTTCCATGATACCAGCTAAATATTCCTCAAGTTTATTAATTAATTGGGAATGTGCAGCGTCATCAATCTGTTGCGGATCACCCCCTTTTCGGAGTTTTGCGCCCGACACTACCACCCACATCGATCGAGAAACGCCCAGCAGAGCTCATCGCATTCCTGCACGTCCCTGTACGTGCCTCCTGGTGAGTGAACTCTGACCTGCCTGCCAGACAAATCCATCCAAGCACAGGCTAGCTTAGAGCTTACTTGAAATTTTACAACCCAGCGTTTCGGTACGTGCTTCCAAGCAAGTGAACTTTGACCGGCCTACCAAATAAAACCCTTTCCAGGAGAAGCAAGCTAAGAGGCTACTTGAGATTTAAAAAAATCCAAACAAGGCAAAATAGAAGAAAAACTTACTGAGAAACGTTGCTTGAAATTAAATTAGCTTTAAAATGAGTCCAAACATGATATGACTCATACAAAATTGACACGTAAAATTTAATACTTTTATCTTGCCGTTACAGTTAAATTTTAAATTTTGAATTAAATTTTAATGTTGATTTATCTACTAGCATTCCCAATTAATATGTTGGATCCCGCCGTATATATCCTTATCCCTGGTTAAGTTGGCCTACTTAAATTGTTATACACAATAAAAAAAATTCATGAATTAAGACAAACAAATTGAAATTACTATATGATAAGAGGCCAAGTAAGTGCTACGTGCCAGTGCACGTCACAACCCCCCACTTAACACGCAATGGCTTTTCCCGAGGGACAAACCATAAGTGTTAAGTTCACTCTCAGTATAACAGCTCGCCACAATTATGGTTCCATATGAATTCCTATGTTTTTACATAAGCTACATCACAATGTTTCATTATTACAATGATTAATTAAGTTACATAAACCATACGACATCAATGAATACAACATAGGCTACATGAGTACAAACTCGGGCAAATCACTCTTACCAGCATGCTCTACAATATTACAAAGTTGCTGTTTTCCTAACCTCTAAAACACCGCCACATTTAAAAATTATCGAAATATATTTTTAACATAATTATTTTCTTTTACTCCACTACTGAGCATGAAAAATTTAAGTTAGTTAGCAATATAGTACATCCTGTAAATATTTGATATAAAACAAAATTAAATTGGCAATATACTAGTTTAAGTTTATGCTTTGACATATGGCAGCCCACTGTTGTTGCACCCTCAATTTTAACGAAAACAAAAAATAATTTTTTAAAGCATCTGCAAACCATTACTATTAGTCATACTAATAAACCACAACCTATACACTTGGTTGGCTTTGTAAAGTTCAGCTGATTACAGGAAGTCTGCCACATCAACTTATATCACTCCTAAAATAATATGGTACACTCCTTTGGAACCAGGAAAGTTACCTACACACTGGGTACACCCCATTGGACCAACGACGAAGGTGCCAAAAATGAACAATTACATCACCACACACTAAACAACTTCTTCACATAACCCTTCTCTGCATAATACCATTCCTCTTACAGCACTTTCCTTTTACATCAAGTTAACAGCCATCAACGGCCACGAGATGGTGAACAAAAAAAAAAAAATACAAACAGACCAAGTATTCAGCACATATTTTTTTTTTCAAACCCAAAACACATCAAATAAACCCTTGGGTGTCCTAGCCTGTTGCTACAAGTCGAGCAGTATAAACTGAAAAAGTTGCTGCATATTCAAGAATGTGTTATGTTACTCATTGTTATTATTTTTATGATTTTATATGATAAGAAGTCTATAATTAGTTCCATGTTCACAATATTCAAGAACTTTATGAAGAAACAAGTCACAACACTATCATGCTCAGTCATAATCAATTTAAAGGGAATTTAATTCAATTAAAACCTTAATATTGATTCAACTTTTTATTAACAAAAATCATTATTAATGTAGTTTATTACAGAACTCCAAACAGCAATTCAGAAAAAAACAAGAGTAGCAAAGTACTTAGTAAATTAGCTTGTGAACCTATCAAATACAAGTGTATTATTTTCTTGGTGGTGTTTTCAAGGTTCAAAACAATAATGTGATAAAATTTTAAAATACAATACCATTCTGCTTAATTTTGCTATCCCAAACTCAACATTGGTTATATCTCATGTGTACGTGTTTTTACTCATTCTTTGCTTAACATTTGTTACACCCAATACATCTCAGAAAAAAAATGAAAATTTAAACTGTCATTTTACTATGCCTAGGCATATGGCACCACAGCAACAACAAAAAAATTACAACATTCTTTACTTATTTCCTTGGCACACTTGCCTTACATTCTGCGACCACAGCTAAATTTCACATCTATCCACACTTTTCTTAATATCACACTTCAACAATCCTCAAGAGCAATCAAAACCAGATCAGCATACACTTTTACAAAGGTAATTTACTACCAAGGTACACAAGGTACACATTTCATAACAAATTTAACTGACACCATCAATACTTCAACTACTTATTATGATCAACCCTGAGAAGAACACTAATAATACCAAATGACTTTACCACTAATACCATTGTTTTACTTCTTCAAACTAAGTATATATTCACAATCGCAAATTTCTAATAAAAAAAAGATACAATTTGATTTATAGCAGCACACAAATTGTCAAACTCACATACTCCACTTTAATACACTTATCAACATTATTTTTTTTTTACCAATACTTCCAAAACAAAGCACATAATTTTATATTACTCATTAATCTTTAATACTGGGAGACTGCACCATAACCTCTTACCACTTAAAACATCGTTACTACTTCACGTAACATATACCCGATAACTACTTAAGGCATACCTATTTTAACCACGAGGCACCCTTCCAACAATTATAAAGCAAATACCTGCCTATTCGCATCACGACAAGGCCACAACCGAAATAAAACAATATATATATATATATATATATATATATGTGTGTGTGTGTGTGCCTATTTGCACCACGACGAGGCAAAATTCTACACAAATCATCTTCCTCAATAACAAACACAGGGCCAACCATATTTGCTCCAAGACTAATGCTCCCGAATCAACATAACATAACCTCACATCGTCGACGCTTCTACTCAACACATGATTCACACCTCCATTCACACACCTTCTCCCACTACAATCACTTCCTCCTTCCATTACTCCTTTGCAGCACTCCCCTTTACATTTTACTAATTTAATAAACACCACAATTATATTTGTTAAAGTTGGCAGTGGTGTAATTGACTAACTTCAAGCAGGCCCGCCAAGAAGGGGGGGGGGGCAAATGGGTGCAATGCTCAGGGGCCCGGGGTCTCAAGGGGCCCGGGGTCTCAAGGGGCCCGGGGCGGACCATACACTCGTACCATGGGCAGGTGCACCAAATGGTTTCGGAGGTGGACATGGCCAATCGGCTGGCATTATGCGAGCGGGGATTGTACCAGCTAGTAAATAAACATATTGTTTACAGATGAGTAAATTTTTCAAACCACAGGTGTTTCAAACCGTAAAAAAAATTGGGGGTGTGGGGGGCCCAAACTCACATTTGCCCAGGGGCCCGAAATTTCTCTGGGTGGGCCTGACTTCAAGTGTTCTTTGTTATGTACTGTGTGGAACATGGCGCGTTTCTCGTGATATATCCCGGGTTTCGGCACCTTCAGTATATTTGTCCAATAGGTTATGGGCCCAGAGTGCAAGAATAATGGGATTTTCGTCAGAAGGTGATGTACTATTTCGTGATCTGAAGTATGGCGGCCATGTCGGAAAGTGTTTGAAGGTTTAATACGTGTTCGTCCACAATAGCAAGTATGGCAAGTTCAGGTTCTTTGCCGTCTATTGAAAAACTCGACGGCATAGGTAATTATAATACCTGGAAGTTTTTAATGGAACTGTACCTTGCGCACGAGGAATTGTGGGAATGCATTTCTGCAAAGAGAAGTGCATCGGAAACAACTGATCCTAAGAAGGTTAAAATCAGACCAAAAGGCAAGGGCAAAAATTTGTCTTATTGTACAGCCGCATTGTTTGATTCACATCAGATCATCGAAAACCGCCAAAGAAGCATGGGGCAAACTCAGAAGTGCGTATGAGGATAAAGGACTCACTCATAGATTAGATTTGCTGCGGAAACTGTTTGGAGTGCGACTGGAAGGATATCCAAGCATGGAAGCATTCGTAACCGATGTTATGACCCTTGCTCAGCAGCAAGCAAACATAAGTTTGCCCATTGAAGATGAGTTCGTTGGGGTCATCATGTTGAGTGGTTTGCCACTGGAGTACGACCCAATGGTAATGGCAATGGAAAGCTCCGGAGCAGAAATATCAAGTGAATTTGTTAAAGGAAAGCTTTCCAGCAAAAATCTTAGACCCAAATATACCAAGGTAGGAAATAGCTCGTATGTGAACAAAACCAATAGGAAACCTTTCAGATGTTTCAATTGCTATCAGCCATGTCATATGGCTCGTGACTGTGAGCCGTTCTTACACGAAGAGACCCAAGATGCTGAAGGCTGATCGCACCTTAACTTCGTTCAAATGCATGATCAATGCTTTCATCACTCGCAGGGCAAGTCCCCTCCTATTGAGTAACTATACATGCTTATAGCGAGTTACTTAAAGGTCCATTCTCGAGAAAAGAAAACAAGCCAGCTAAGTTAAGAACTTGCATTTAATGCCCACTTTCAACAAAATACAACAAACAAAATACAATCACCAATTGGGCCAATACTCTAATTGAACGCTCATTGACAGTCACTTTATGGCCGATTAGAAACATCCTCACTACACGACAACAATCTACCACGATCTTAGACACTTGAGCGCTTGATTCCTTTAGTGAACTCCATTCACACCATTCACGCCCCACTTCCGATTGACAGATTCATGAATACTTATCAAAGGTCACTGACGCAGTTTATAAACTTCCTCAATGTTTTGTATTAGGCACTCTGACTAGACAAAGCCAAATTGGCCGACGTCCATCTACAACTGGTTTAATAGGCCTTTACCAGGCACTACACTCTCCCATGCACCTCCTCAGTCACGAATTAAGGGACAATCAGCACCGCTGGTGATAGGGCCTCACCATTTAGAGGGACGAGAAGACTCACCCATAAACTCGGCTAATTGCAGCACAAGCCACTCCTAACAGGAGTAACTGTTAGATCATCCTTACACCCATGACTTTCCCGACCACATGGTCGCAACCTGCGACACTCCAGCACACCGCCGACCGTCTCGTTGCTCCTTCCAATGCCTAATGGCTCACCACTAAAACCCTCTTAGGCTTCTGGTGCATTCGAAGTACACTCCACCACGACATGCTCTAGATTGAGCGCCCTCCACTCGCATCGCGAGTCCTCAGCATGCCTCCCTTGCGCCCCTACCGCCAGCAGACAGAACTAGGTCACCCTGCCCTCCAGGCCCTCCCCTCCATGGCCAGCGGAGAAGCAGGACGGGTGGGAAAGGGGACAACACAGCACCGTCAACCGGGGCACCCTTCTCTCTATACAATCTACCGATCAGATAAACCCGTAGAAAAAGAGGAACTCAGCTTACTAAACCCCCAAAAACAGAACCCTTTAACTCATCACTGAAACACTTAAGGGCACTGAAAACCCGCCCCGAGACCCAGGGGTCCGCTCAGCTGCACTAAGAAGGAATCTAGAAATAAAGGGTAAGGTGACTGGTCGTTGCTGATTGCACTCTCTGCAAGTGGTACGAGAGGTGATTGGCATGTGGATTCAGGTGCAAGCAACCACATGACAAATTGCAAAGACTGGTTGGAGAATTACTGCGAGACAACCAGTCAAGATGTTACATGTGCTAACAGTGAAAAGCTGTGCAACCTTGGTACAGTAAATGTTAAATTGAACTTAGGTTATGAGGTCTTTAAATTATTACAAATGTTGCATATGTACCAGATTTATCTACTAACCTACTTTCTGTTAGTGCGATGGTTAGAAAGGGTATGTTTGTTACTTTCACCGATGAAGGCTGCCAAATCTATCACAAAAATGATTGTGAAATTAAAGGTGATGTGAAGGTTACTGCAAAGTATGTAGATGGAATTTACAAATTGAGTTTATTTTCTGAAAAGGCAAATTTGGTGACTGAAAATGAGACACAGGTGCTGTGGCACAGGAGGCTGGGACACCTGGGTGAAGCAAACATGAAGCTACTCCGCAACGGTATGGCAACAGGTGTAACATTCCCTGATGGTGTAAGTGAAACCTGCATTCCCTGTTTGAAAGGTAGACAATCAAGGAAACCCTTCAGTACGAGTGGAGCAAAAAGAGCCACACACAAGCTTGAGCTCATTAATTTGAACCTGTGTGGTCCTATGGAAGAAGCTTCCCTGAATGGTGCACGTTATATACTAACTTTCATAGACGATGCTACAAGGAAAACATTTGGTTACTTCTTTAAGTCAAACAGTGAAGTTTTATGTAAATTCAAAGATTTTAAAACTCTTGTGGACAATGAGGCAGGAGTGAGTTTGAAAGTTCTGAGGTCTTTTAATGGGAAGGAGTACGTCAGCCTTGCTTTTCAAGACTACCTCTCATCAAATGGCATACGAAATCAGCTGACAGTAGAATATACCCTAGAACAGAATGGAGTAGCTGAGCGTGCCAACAGAACAATCACAGAGAAGGCTCGTTCCATGCTACAAGACTCTGGGTTGGGTAAAAAGTACTGGGCCGAAGCAGTGAACACAGCTATCTATTTGAAAAACAGATCGCCTACTAAAGCAGTTAAAGATATGACACCAGCAGAAGCATGAACAGGCGAGAAGATGGACCTAGGCTATCTTAGGGTGTTTGGATGTGCTGCTCATGTACATGTTCCGAAACAACGACGAAGGAAGTGGGATGCAATGAGTCAGGAGATGATATTTGTTGGCTATTGCGAGGATACTAAAGGATACAGACTAATAGACCCTACTAATCCTAGAAGAATTCGCAAAGCTCGAGATGTGACATTTGTCGAGAAAGTAAACAAGAGGTTTTGCATCAAGGAACTAACATGTGAAGATGACCGTCAAGGGGAAGCATCTCCTCCAACATTGACCCCAGTACAGCCTCATTGTGATACATCAGCTGAACAGCTAGAAGGAAGTGTTTGTGAAGATTTCTTGGGGTTTCCCGATCCTGTGTTCCCTACGAACTTGAGAGTTCACAATGAAACAGTGCAGCATCCTCGTCCAGGAGAAGATGAATGCAGTGGAAACCAACAAGAGTTCATCCCTTCTACAGCAGATGCCGAGCAGTGGTACCCAGCAAGGGAGAGACAGTTAAAGAAATTTCCTGATATGGTGACGTACCTCACAATTAGCAATATCAGTGAGCCAGAGTCAGTAAGGGATGCTTTTTCAAGTGACTCGAACATACGTGACAGTCTGCCATGTAAGAAGAATTTAATTCATTGCTTGTAAATAAAGCCTGGATATTAGTTGACCGACCACAAAACAAAATGGTTGTGAAGAACAAATGGATTTTGAAAGTCAAGCGAGGTGCCGATGGAACTGTTACTCGATACAAGGCCCAACTCGTAGCAAAAGGATTCACACAACAGTATGGTATAGATTATGATGAAACATTTTCCCCAGTTGTGAGAAATTCTACCATCAGGACGCTGTTCGCAATGGCTGCGGAAATGGATTGGGACATAGACCACCTTGACGTCACAACTGCATTCTTGAATGGTGACCTCGAGGAAGAGGTATATACAGAACAACCTGAAGGTTTTGCTACCCAAAATGATGAACTGAAGGTATGTCTGCTCAAGAAAGCCATCTAAGGGCTAAGACAGTCGTCAAGGGTATGGAATAAGAAGTTACATGCTGCGCTTGTAGAGATAGGATACAAGAGGTCTGAGCATGAGCCATGCGTCTACAGCAAAGTTGGTGGCAAAGGTATCACCATAATCACAGAGTATGTTGAAGACTTTGTGATATTTTCCAGTGATGAGACAGAAAAGGCTAGGCTGAAGAATGAAAAAATGTGCAGATTTAAATCCAACGACCTTGGTGAGGCAAATCACTGTCTGGGGATGAGAATTTGACTGGACAGGAATAAGGGAGAGATTCATGTGGATCAAGAGAAATATATCACTGAGGTATTGGAGACGTTTGGAATGGTGGACTGTAACCCTGTAAGCACCCCGTTGGACATCAATCATAATCTTGAAAAACAAATGAAGTCAGCAAGCAAAAGGACTTTTCCCATTTACCCTATCAATGCCTGATAGGTTCGCTAATGTACTTAGCAGTGAGCACGAGGCCAGACATTGCGCATGCTGTCAGTGTGCTAAGTCAGTTAAACACTAACTATAATGAGGAACATTGGAAAAGTGCAAAATGACTGTTAAGGTATTTGAAGGGCACCAGGAGTCACCATCTTGTCTTCAAGAAAACGGGAAGGGGTGTCCAGGGATTTGCTGATGCAGACTGAGCAAATGACGAGCAGGACAGACGTTCGTACACAGGTTACATGTTCCAATTGGGAGGAGCTGCTGTGTCATGGGAGTCCAAGAAGCAGCGTACTGTCACCTTGTCAAGTACAGAGGCGGAGTATACGGCTCTGTCAGAAGCTGCTAAGGAGGCCATTTACATCAGAGGGCTTCTCGGCGAGTTGCTGGGAAAGAAGGTGTGCATCGAGTTGTTCTGCGATAACCAGGAAGCACAAAAGCTGGCTTGCAACCCTGTATTCCACAGTAGAACGAAGCATATTGATGTATGCCACCACTTCATCAGGGAGGCTGTGGAGACAAAAATGATAAAGCTTTCGCATGTACCAACTGAGAAGATGGTTGCCGACATTCTTACCAAAGGAGTGACTGGTGCTAAGCATTGTGTGTGTGTTGATGGTTTGGGCATGAAGTCATTCAATTAAGGGAGAGTGTTTAAGTTGGCAGTGGTGTAAATGACTAACTTCAAGTATTCTTTATTATGTACTGTGTGGAACATGGCGCGTTTGTCGTGATATATCCCGGGTTTCGGCACCTTCAGTGTATTTGTCCAACAATATTAACCAGTTTCTAACCACAACTTCAAAACATTAACTTCCTTGACATATTCCAATTAAAATTAACCCCCAACATTTGTTTACACTGCTGCTACACTTCAAGTACAGGTAAGTTAATCATGTTAAAATTTAATTTCTTAAATAATTATTATTATTTTCTCCACTGCCTTATTAAATTCTGCTTACTTAAACTCTGCCTGTACATATTACCTCAATTTCAATAATTGTTTAAGTTAACATAAATTATTTCACAAACCTCTGCAAGAATCCATTATAAACCTCAGGGTTGACCAATGTCATGAAATTTCTAATTATGTACCTATACATTACTAGCGTCTTATTTAAAAATTTAACATTTCAGTTACTTTGACCTTGCCCACAAGGTGAAAAACTACATAAACAATGCTCAAACTTCACAAAAATCATTATTATTACTGTACTGAAGGTACCTGATTACCAAATTCCCATGTTGTCATAACCCTAGTGGTGCCATACCCACATAATAATTTTAATTAATTTGTAAAATGTTTTCATTAAAAATTATATACTACACATATGTTTTTGTACCCTGTCGAAAAAGTCCCTTACACCACATCATTCCTCTTGCTCCTCTGAGCACAACACAGGGTAATTGTTTTGCAGTAAATCTTTATTTTAACCTTTCCCCGTGTCTACTCTTGCACCCCCCATCACGCAACACTTCCCTGCACCCCAACACATCTCTGCACCTCTCGCTTCACTACGCAGGCCTTGCCACCCAGTTCCTCCTGGCCTGCAAGCACACTACTCAGGTGCCATTCCTGCACCCCCCACTGTTCTACGCCTCTTACCTCAATACTGTCATCACACCTTTTCCCTGTAACCCAGAATACTGTGTCCATTTCCCATTTCTGTAGTCTCACCCCCCAGTTACTAATAAATTTGCCTTTTTTTGTCTACTCTCATTCTTTACACAGTCACTATCCTGAATCACCTTAACTACAAACTCATGTGACACAACATTAATTTCTTTATTAGGCCTAACCTCACCTTCACCTTCCTGCACATTCTGTACCTCTAGGCCAAACTTTACACCAACCTCAATGTTTTTAACAGCTTAAACACATTTGCACAACTTTTAACTTCACTACTCTCCTTTACCTCCTTAACTTCTCTCTTCATTTCTCTTACCAGTGTTCTAGTTTGTGCCTCTAGAATTGCTTTTATTAGTTCTAATAAATTTTTATCGGTAGATGCCATCCTTCTAGATTTTAATTCTCACAATGTCATAAAATAGATAATGTTATTAATTTAACTTGTACCCAACTACAATAAACAATAATGCTTACATTGCTAATATTAATTTTTCTCTGTGATTTAAGATTTCTCTGTGATTTAAGACATAATAAAAATACAACAACAGAGAAAACAAACCGCTGATACGATGCACAATTTCGACCGGCTAACTTTGGCTATGGCTACCTACCCACACTGGTAAACACTAACCTGTTTATTTCCGCTTCCTTCTTCTACTACTTTACCTTACAGCTCTCCTATTCAGGGTTATTGTTCTTCCTTGTTGACGTGACGTGACCTGTTTCCTGTACCGCCGGCGGCGACTGATACTGCCGGTCTGCTGCCCTCGAGCTGCCGCTGTCCTGGCAATGGAAGGGCTGGTTGTTGTTGCGGGTCCGAGGGCCCCCTGAGGTACTTTGGTTCCCTCAGGTCTTTGTTCCTCGGCACCAGTTGTAAGGGGTCTGGTTGCTGTTGGTTGTCTGTACGATGTTGTTGTTGTTGTTGTTGTTGTTGTTGTTGTTGTTGTTGTTGTTGTATATGTTGGAGGTTATGATGTCCCTGGTTCGGGCGCAAAACTCCGAAAAGGTGGTGATCCGCGACAGATTGATGACGCTGCACATTCTCAATTAATTAATAAACTTGAGGAATATTTAGCTAGTATCATGGAACAAAACGCATTCCAAATTTTTCAGTAACTATGTTACATAGTTTGCTTCCTTAGTAATGTCAGTTGACCAGCTTTTTAGGCAAGTTGGATCCTAATGTATCCCTCCGCCGCTTGGCCGAGTAAGTCAGAGTGTTCGACCGGGAGGAGTCAGTGGTCATACACTGGAGCTCGTGGACGGTCGCCGGGAGATGGCCGACTAAGTTTTTCTATTCAAGTGTGTAAACTGCGGTTGTAATCCATCGGAGCTAGGGAACGGTCGCCGAGAGATGGCCGGCTAAGTGTTTGATTAGTTGGGGCGTCATGGCGGGAGGAAGAGGACGTGTTAGATGTGGTAGAGGGGCGGTGAAGCCTAGAGGGCGGATCCGCGAATAAAGTGGGATGTGTTGCCACCCAGTGCACGTCACACTGCTGTGTGTTGTATTTGGTGCCAACATTGACTTGACTGTCCGTAAATAGTGTCATAATACCAGTGCAAGTTATATTGTAGTTAATACAGTAAATAAAAGTGTTATTGTATACATAGTTTCCGTTGATTTCTCTGCTTATGTTCACAATGTCAAACAATTTCTATTGTAAACTTTTTTTTTGTAAATATGTACATAGCTCTTCTATGACAAGTCCAATACCACTTGTACAATCTCTGTATATGATGTAGTCTACAGGACAATAACAAAATTGAATTGAATTTATGCACGTAATTTTCAGTCCTCTGTAATCTCAGCGGACAAGCTGAAACTTTATCCACTGTGCTTCAATTACATAACCATGTAGTAGGCAGTAGTACAGATGCACACGTGATCACTCTCTACTAGAAACTCAGCCATAACATGCCATATTAATTTTGGAATTTAGCCAAATTCTGGCATCAGAGAACCAAATTATTTGTCACAAAAACTTAAACTGAGCTGGTAACTAAGTCAGCAAAGATTTGTGCTGATAGACTGTGAACACCTGACAACTGGGAACAAAAACTAGGGTGGCTAGTTTCGGCAATAGCCACATAAGCGTCACTGCAAGTACAAAGACAATAAAGTGTAAAGTACAGTATGTAGGTGCACAAATAAACACGCGCATGGCAAACAAGCTGAAACAACATCAACCCACGAGGTGAGCAGGCAGCAGACAACTCTGCAACATATACACATGAGTGTAGTGGATGAGCGAGCGACTGACCTGTTGTGTTGCCGGCTGGCTTCCAACGCGAGGGACAGTTTACAATGTAGCGACTCTGCTTGCATCCGCAGCTCTTGTCTCTTGCGCCCCTTCAACTGTGCACGACGGTGTCACTCAGTAATACCCCTGACATTCACTTTATCAAGACTAGTATATTACATTTAGACAATATTCTTCATAAACCTGCATTTGATCAACAATTACCAGAGGTAATGCACTAGTACTCTAGAATGTATAGTGGCACTGCGGTGGATGTTATTTATCACATGCACTGAGAGCGAGGTTGCGAGGTCCTTCTGCACTGTGAAGATCAGACCCTGGACCTCGGAATATATTTATACAACCACATCTGATGATAAAAATTTTTTTTCTTATTTTCCATCTGGTCCTAAGAGTAAATGTGTGAGAGCGGGTTGAAAGTTCAGTGAGTTACCGCTAGGCAGTGTTCGTGTAAATTTATGTACATACATGTCTGGAACCGTTGGGTCTTGCCGAGGTACATTTTATACGGAAGCATACACACAGTACATGGAATAAACACACAATTAAGCTTCAAAGTATTTAAACTGAGGACCGAATCCAGTAATGTCATTATTATATGGTTAAGGATATTGCGAAAACTACGTCTTCTTGTATAATATTTTAAGCAATACAACTAGAATAACTTATCACAAGCACGACATCTAAAAGATCGCCATCGAAATTTATTAAAGTAATAAAGGTTCTGCATTAAATTCCACTATAATTTATAGAATATAGCTATATGCCATTTCCTACATTGCTGCACCATTTTATTTTATTTTTTTGTCAACATTGTCAGTGCTCTAGATTAGTGGTAAGAGCATGTAAACTTCTTTGCCATTTAATCCTCCGAAATACCAATTATAACAAATTTATACTTATAAAAATTTACATCAAAGAAACATGAACAGTACGGTACTGCAAAAACAAATGCCTAAAATGTAATGTCAGATACACCAGATATCAGTACTAATAGTAAGTAAATAAAGCAGATCTTTTGAAACACGAAAAAATGTACATTTATATATAATGAACTGTATAATAGCACAACAATTTACATTTGAAATGTTTCATAAATTTGACACACATGAGTACCGCTGCCTGTTTTAATTTCAGTGCAGATAATTGTTTTACCCGGCGCTTTCTACATAACAATAAAATACATTACCCCACTATGACTTACCCGTGAATCGAAGCCTGAATATGTGGCACAAAGCCAGAGTGGAAGTGAATACTTTATTCATAGTGTATTTATTGAATTTTGTTATAGCCTTGGTGTGGATTGTAAGATAAAATATACTGCGGGCAATACTTTATAACAGCAGTGAATTTGAAGTCTAATAGGAAAGAATGTCACTTAGAAACTGAATTGAGAATAGATGCAGAATACACCCCCGAGTGCAGTGACTAGGTTAGAGTGATTCGGGACTTGTACATCTTTAAATCGGGTTCAACAGCAGAGAGGGACAGAACGTTTTCGCAAAAAGATTTTTGCACCACGTATTTCCAGTGACTTTGTGTGCACCTGCAGCTGTGCTTCATGGTTAATGACATTGGTTGAGGGAGAGTTGGAAGAAGATGAGCGAACCTAACGAAACTGTGGAATGTCTGCTTGTCTTGTCGAGGCGACACAGTTAGTTATTGGTATAACTTAAGTTGAGCCTGCAAGTACACAGAACAAGTCCTCATGTAAAGCTGGAGACACAATCACCTGTCTCATCCGTCCATCAGTCACATGAACTACAGCTAATTAGAAAACTAAAATATTTCCATTCATCCATCCGTCGAAAACTTGGCAAGCTTATACATTTGACAGATGACGAATGATGGCAATGATTGTTTTATTGGTTTTATTTAAATAAGAAGGTTCAATTATATATGGGTTATAACTCATGGTGGGGCCACCAGAGTACAGCTCTGAATGCAACAAAAGAGACAAAGCTGCACGGCAAATTAGTTTTGTTTTTAATTGTAGTAAAAGTTTCGTTTCTGGGCGACCCAGTGAAATAAGAGAATGTTTAAGGGCGTTCTGTACGGACAAAGTATGACGCGTGAGCGCTTCAGGCATGCAGTGGGGCGTGGCTTAGCTGAGTTCGATGAGAGAAGAGAGGCAGGAAAGAGAATAGCCAGGGTGGCGTGCGCCAGGTGGAGGGGTAATGCCGTTTTGTCACTTTTACCCTCCCTCCTTCAGTTGTGCGAGGACGCTTGTGGGATCAACTTCTCATGTTACCAGGCCTTAGCTGATATGCGCTCACTATGACGTCATTTTCAGATAGCAAATAGATACCGGGAACATGGGAGAGTGTTATTTCAATCAATTGAGTCATGGTTTGAATATGTTGTCACAAATCTAAGTAACTCACGCTCGATTAATTTCTCTGTTCAACACCACCAGAATTAGTGTATGTTTAAATAATTTTAATGCAAGGTTTTACTAGTTTCGACATAATAGTATTATTAGAGCCCGGTAGTTTTCGCGAAAAGATTTTTGTCCCACTTTGTTTCAGTGTTATACGTGTACACCTGCAGCTCAACGTCATGATTATTGACAGAGTGTTTTTGTGCAGAGTTATTATTCATTTGACTGTGCCAATCAGTACACGGATAACTGTGACACAACACGTCTGTGATTTGCGGGTTAAAATCTCCAGATGTTGTTGTTACGACATCCTATCACTGACCACGAAGCACAGATGCAGGTGCGCACGTAAGACACTGAAACAAAGTGATGCAAAAATCTTTTTGCGAAAACTACCGGGCTCTTAAGTATTATAATAACTGACCAGGAAAATGTTGCCTTTTTTAAAATAAAATAGTGAGAATATCGCAGTTATTCAATGGGTTGAAGTAAAGTGATATACGAACACGAATACTTGAAGTTTCTTTTATTGTATTATGCTTTAAATATTAATTATAAGAAAAATTATAAAAATGTTTGTACTGTCACAGAAGTCACCTATGTAAATTTTTAATGTTACATGTGATGTAATATTCTCATAAAATAAGGAACAACCTTCATACATTACAATTTAAATACAAATAGAATAACCTTGTGGGGTTACTTTGACCACTCAGAATTTTTGATTTTATGTCGTTAAGTGATGAAAGTTTCAGACAGTAACTATAAGGATCAAAGGCAGTTATTAAAATAATCGGCTCAGAATATCTATTTATTTACCAGAAAACCCAAAAGCTAATATTTTGAGTGGTCAAAGTAACCCCGAAAATGGACAAAGTAACCCCGGTTTTCGGTAACAGTAAAGGTTAAATTTGAACATATTATACAGAAAATTAAAAAAACATTGTAATCTTAATATATAAATGAAGTGTCCTAACACACTCACTCACTCACCCATTCATCAACGCACAGCCCAAACCGCTGGACCTAGAACCGTGAAATTTTTAGGGAAGCTTCCACTTACCCTGTAGGCACCCACTAAGAAAGGATTTTTCGAAATTTGATAATTAAGGGTGTGAATAGAGGTGAAATGCGTTTTGAAAGAATCGTTGATATCGCATTAACCGGGAAAGCTATCATAATTTTTTTAACTTCAAATTATTGCCCAAACAAATACATGTTTGCGAATTTTTCGATTTTGCGAAATTCGGAAATTAAGGGGTGAAAAGCCGTAAAGTGTCTTTTTCATTAATCCGTGAATTCTCCTAAACCATTTCAGATAGTGAGGTGATTTTTTCTTTAAAATGATGCTTAAGTAAATATATAAAAAGTATTTTTAGAATTCTTTGAAATTCGTCCTTGAAAACTCTTTAAAAAAATATAATGTGTTTTTAATTAATCCACTTATCTCCTAAACCAGTGGAAATGTTAAAATGGTTTTTGCCTTAAAATAAACCTTACGTAAATATCAAAAAAGTAATTTGTTGATTTTTCCAAATTCGTCCTTAAAAACTGTTAAAAAAATAAAATGTGTTTTCAAATAATCATCTGTACCGCTTATACCAGTTGAGATATCGGATGATTTTTGATAAGAAAGAAGTTTATGTAAATATCTAAATCAAATTCAAGATTTTATGACATTCGAAAATTAAGTAGGTTGAAGGAGTAAAATATTACAGTCTCCCGAAAAAAAAGCGAATGATCATGGAGAAATAATTTAACAGATGTTTCATTTTGCCAACGTACTCACAAATAAAACCTCTTTGCGCGCGCTCTTTACACTGAGCTAAGACAATTTATAGTTCACTGTTATTGAGTATGCTAGCTGTCAAATGCCTTCATCACATATTTTATCCAGAGTTACTGTTTACATTACATAATTTCACGCGGGCAAATAGCCGCCGCCGGGCAGCTATTTTATAGAGAAATAAAGATTAATAAAAACAAAGATGTTCTGCAATTAAAGTATGCTCTGCGAAGTGGACTGGATAAAGCTGTTTCTATTTGTTGTTTCAAAGACATACACCGTTAATCAATTAATAATTAAAAGTTACTCTTTTCTATAGTACACGCGGGCGAAGCCGCAAAGGAGCCGCTAGTATTAAATATACGCAACTTAAAAAATATTGTAACATGGAATATACACAACTTCAAACTTACTGTAACATGAAATTTATATATAATAAATGTTGCAAGACAAAATACAGATTTTAAGTCACAGTAACATGCATGAAGTCGTGTAAACGTGTATAGAAAACACGATAACATTTTCAGAATGGGCAACTTGCACTTTATTTTACTGCCAGCTGTTTTTTCTAAACATCATAACACTAGTATTGTACACAAACAGTCTCATGGTTGAGAAATTAGCCAAAAGAAAATTATGAAAAATTTAAATTGTTTCTTGAACGCCTGTCAAATCGTGCCTGGAGCACCAGCTTCCTCTGTAACATCCCTGCACAGACACAAGACTGCCCTTCCCTTGTTTACATAAGCGATGCCACGCAGTGTGTTCCTCATTGTCACGTCAGCAAAGTTATCATTAACGTACCAGCATATATTAAACAATGTATTGTACCACAATGTACTAACACATTATAATAAACACCACAAAAATACACATTCCATAAAAAACGAGAAATAAAGAGGTGAATGACCTACACGGCAATGAGAGTACTTTGAATAAAGCTACTCTGAAACCTACCGTTTGTGCTTGCGAAAACAATTTAATGTAAATATAAGAGCACTAAATAATTAATGTATACATATACTTTACACTGTGTATGTATAGATCGTTCGGGATAAAGTGAGCACTAAAAATTTTACCTTAGAAAAATATCACTAGCCGTTACTGCGTATAATTCAACATTAACTTTAGTTACCTTACTGCTTGCATGGTTGGCAGCGAAATTACGCAATGTAGTTCCGTGTATTTTCTTATTTAAATGCAACAATACTGAATCAAAATCGACTGAAATCGACAAAATTGTATTTTATATAATTAATACAGTTGTTTTTATCAAAATGTATTTATTCGTACTGATTGCACAATTTATTTTACACGCGCAGTTATTAAGTGACGTGTCCAGAGGTTAGCCATGATCCATCGTCAGCCGTAACGAGCGGAAATATACGAAATCGGCTGAAAATAGAACTTAAGCAGGGCTTTTTGGAGTGCTCACTTTATCCCGAACGACCCATATGACAATGACAATGGAGCCTAGATGTATGTAACCTTACACTTGTGGGCTTCCTTTAAATCAAAACATCATCATAACACTACGTTTTTTATTAAACTCTGATTTTCACATTTACCTAAGTATCAAAAGTAAAGGATAATTTTAACACCACCAAGTAAACTCTGTGGGACTGCAGCATGCTAAAGGTTGCTCAACTGGCACTAATGTTTTCAGTTGTCACATTGTTATGAAATTCTTTTTACCAAACATTTCAATTAACGTTTGTTGTAAATAATTGATATAATCGTGTACTTGATATAAACGTAGAGTTTCGTATCATTTTACGTTTGGTTGTCATGCACAGAAAAAAAAAGTTATTCTTTCTGACTGTAAATTATGTCTGATATACAAAGTTTTAGCGCAAAATATTATATTTAAAATAGGTTTAAATGATTTTATTACATACAGACATTTAATTCTAAAATTAAGAGATTTTTGAAATTATGCCTTGAGAGTTTTATTAAATTGAATCACAATGACGTGTGGTCACATAATTTCCGGTTGCTTACAGCCGTATAGAAGCTTTTATTATAAACTTGTGAAGTGTTCGGCCACTTCCCCATCTTGGTTAAATATTTATAAAGTATTTTTGTTTTCTTATTTAAATTTTAATGTAAATCTTTCATAACAAGCTATAATGCCATTTTCAGGGTGAGTTTGTCAGGTGTCCGGTGTGATACAACAGAATTCAATAACTTAGTAATTGGGGACACATTAATTTAAATTTATCCTTTCAAAATTTAAGTGTTAAAATACAGTCTGGAATTTTAAAGTAGAGTCATTTGATTATTTTCCTGACTTGTTTGGTTTCAAATTGACCACAGTAAAATTTTAATTATTTTTGTTGATATAACTTTTTCTTGTATGTTAACTAATTTTTGAGTTTTGGCAATTTTAGCATATTATTAAATTTTCCCTGGTGAAGTGAGTAACTTCTTGTGTTGCAAGCTTCTCCAGGCTATAGGATTTCTGGCACCGACATTGTGGTTGATCGCTTGCTTCATGGAATTTGCTCCATGACGCAGGTTATTGACGCATGTAGGTCAGCCGTCACAAGGGGTTGCTTAGGGTATTGCGCCGCGAAAGTAGTTCCACTGTTGCACACCTTTTGTCCCCAATTATTATATTTGTGTGGATAAATAATTTTATTTCAATGTTAAAACTATAAATTCAGATCTTGGAATGCTTTGTTTCATGTGTTAAGGGTAATTTTGCTGATTTTGGGAAAATTGGAGTCTGCTGTATCACTCCGCCGATGTACTCTATTTGTTACCAAGTCCGTTGACGTGACGGGTCAGTTGGTGCCGGGCGCTGGCCCGAGGCGGTCGCGAGTTGTAAGTCAGTCAATCTCGGGCGGTGGCCCGCTGTAGTTGTGTTGGTGCAGGGCGCTGGCTCGTTGTCAGTCAGTCTTTCAGTCGGAACGAACAAGGGTTTCATAACTAATTTTTTGTTTAACTCAAGGTCAGACATGGTAACGCCGGACAACTGACTATTTACTTGTGTTTTGGTACCAAACCGTCATTTGTAGAGTCATCACTAAGTAAGAAAAAATTGCAAAAGGTAAAATTGAAAATAAACGGACAGTTGCCTTATTTCGTGAGTTTAATTTGTAAAATCACAATAACAGTTTCCGTCTCCATTTAATTGAACAAACTGAGCTATCCAGAGCATGCCAAGCTACATAACCTCACCGCCCACGACAACAACAATAGACAACAACACTACACCAGACGTAGCCGATAGCCGTGTCACATCTTTGTCGACGCGAACAGGGACCTAGGGAACCCAAGTACCTCGGGGGCCCGGACCCTTAGGACGAGTCACGACTTCGCGGGAGTAGCAAACATTGGCAGCGCCAGATCACGGCCGGCGGCAGTGAGTCAGTCAACAATCTGTAAGGTACTGTTTCAAACAGAAAGCAATTGAGCTCAGGTCAGTGTCGCCTAATGAACATTATTTTAGTGTGGAGGACATGTTCAAGATTGTTCTGTTTTTTTTTTTGTAGTGGTCTAATGAGACTGTAATTTTTTTTTGTATTTTCTTTTCCAAACAACAAAATGTGAGGTTATGTTTGGGATAGACCTAGGCCTATAATATAATTGTTGAACAAATTGTGAACATGGCTAATCAGGAGTTAACATATTTGTTTCGGTGTATGTTTGCAGCCTACAACAGAACATTAGAAGATTTTTGTACAGGATGGAAAAGTGATTTGGAAAAAGTAAACAAGTTATATAGGGGTAATCCTGAAGTTAAAGAGGTAGAGGTGAATCAAGAAATTATAGAATGTGAAACAGAAAAAGTACAAATAGGCCTAAGGGTAGAGAAGGTAAATAAGGTGCAGAAAGGTAACGTTGGAGTAGAAGAAATCAATATTGAAATTAAAGGTTTAGTAAACAGTGAAGGTATTAATGGTGATGTTGCAGTAGAGAATATTTCAGTAAAAGGTAAAGATATTAGTGAGAATGTTGGGGAAGAATTTAAGGAGACTGAGAGTGTGGAGGAGTTGGCAAGTGGGACAGAAGTTTACGAGGGTGAAGCCAGGCCTAATAAATGTAACAAAGTTGGTAGCAGTGGGTTGAGGCTGCAAAGAGCAGAGATGGACAGAGCCTTCCAATGGGCAGGGGCAGGAGAACATGATATAGGGATAGTGTGGAATGTTGAACAGTGGGAGTTGCAAGTGTGGCACCAAGGTAATGTAAAATTTAAAGTTCAAGATGTACTGGGGGGTGCACAGTGTTGAGAGTGTGTGGCACAGAGGAGAGTGCTATACAAGGAAGTGAGAGAGCTGGAAAGTGTTGAGAAGTGGGGGGTGCAGGATTGGTTGAGAGGGAAGGTAAAGCTCAAGGGAGTCTGTGAGAAGTGGCAAGGAAAATCAAGAGTGTGATTGTGGGACCTGCTGAAGGGCAGAGTATGAGTGAAAAAAAAAAAAAAAAAAAAAAAAAAAAAAAAAAACAAAAAAAACAAAACAAAAAGAGATTTGTGGAGATAAAATGTTTTTTTTTGTGTTATAGAGTTAAATCATTAATTTTGTAGTGTCATGTATAATCAAGATTGTTTTGTTTAGGTTATGTTTCAAGTAAGTCTATAGGGTATAATTCTGCAAATAGTTATATAGTTGAGAGATATTTTCAAGTAGTAGTTGTATGGAACAACAAATCTAGCAATTGTAGGCAGTATGCCAATGATTAAATTTTATTCTATCTGTATATGCTGAAGCCTTATATTGGGTAAATGTTGTGTCGCGTGGCTTTGTCTTTTGTTTGTTTGTTAGTCTAGTGTTTGTTCTGATCGTAACTGCAGTTGTTTTTGTTGTGAAGCCTTAAGAATAATTTTGTGTGTTAACTTTTTTAGTATGAATAAATGTTAGAAGACTGCACCATGCTCGTCATAAATCGATATTATAAATAAGTCTTCTTGATGAAAATTAAAACAACTCATCAGAAATTTATATAATGAATTCTTTAAGTGTATTAATGAGTTATGGAAGAGTAGAGTTGTTGCTATGTACCAACTATGTAATTGTGAAATATTGTTCTATTTTCTCAAATTAATTCTGAATGCCACCAGAGCCTTAATAAAATAGGAATAATACACTAGTGGGATTGTAATTGAACAACATGTGCACTGAAAATCAAGTAACTTGTGTAGTGGATAAGTATATATTTTGTTTACCCTTTTGTTGGATGATGTGTTTTTTTACCTCTGTGAATTGGAAATTAACCTTTGAGCCTAACATTGGGTTTGAGATGTCAATTAGTATATTGGATTTGAGGTGGGTGTTTGTTAGCAGACCTGAGCTTGGTAATTTTTGAAGTGGAGTTATAGAGTTGACCTTTAACTTAAAATACAATTTGTACTTTAATGTGTTGCTGAATTAAATTTGAAAACTAAAGGAAATGCCTGTTGTATAGCAGCAAGTCTCAAAGTCTGGGTTTGTTTTGTAAAATCTTTATGATTTTTGCACTAGAAAAGTGTGGTATGATTAGATGTTTACCTTTGAGTGGCCGTCCATGGCCATGGCTTAAAGAGAAGGGAGTGCTGCGATGTAGGTGATACACATGTGTGAAACTTACTACGTGATGTAATTTTTTTTACGGATTAGGGAGCCTCGTCGTCGTTCCAAAGGGCTGTACCCTAAATGTGTTTGTAATGGGGCGCCTGAAAAGTATCCATTCAGAATAGCTACTATTCCGGACATTTTCCTCTCAACTTGCTTCTGTGAAATCCTGAATTGTTACTATTCACGAAATAGTACAATACTTATTGTTTTTTTAAACTTGAAAATTATCCACTGTGTGAATAGTAACAATTCAGGCTTCTATAGCTACGATATTTCTGTTTAAAGAATCCTGAAAAGTGCCTACAGTGTGAATAGCTACCATTCCAGGTTATACGCTGCTTCGTTACCGCACGAAAAATCGGGAAAAGTATCCACCGCCTGAATTGTAACAATTCAGGCTTCTACAGCTACGATATTTCTGCTTAAAGAATCCTTAAAAGTGCCCACAATGTGAAAAACTACAATTCCTGATTATATACTGCTCTGCTACCGCACGAAAAAACCCGGAAAAGTATCCACTGCCTGAATAGTACCAAATCCGCCATCAAGGAATATTTGGCTCTTAAAATCGGGAAAAATGTCCATTATGTGAATAGTAACAATTCCAGTAGCCGTCCACAGAGTGCCTATTTTAAAAATCCTGAATAATGTCCACAGCAGGAATAGTTACCATTCCGGTTATTCAT
>PNEQ01066519.1:0-35789 GCA_003012365.1 Medauroidea extradentata | reverse complement strand
TTCCTGGAAGACGGAAACGAGAAGGCCTGGATATCTTCTACTCTTCATTCGTAGAGAAAATTTCCCCGCTGCTTTCCAACAGGAACAAATGCAGCGCCAGGTCTCGTAGATTCTCTTCAAAAGGAATTATAAGGCAAAAAAAGTCGTCTCGAGGCATAATCTTACTCGAGAAAGTCTTAGTAGCCGGACCTCTGCGTAGATTTTCCTTCCATTTTCTTCCCTTCGACGATCTATATTAAAAAAATTTTCTTTCTTGTTGATTCCAAAGTGAAGGCAAAAATTCTGTTTCAAGAAACGCAGTGAACATGGAAGTTATTCTTTCTACTAGCAAAAATCGATTAATGTGTGGTCTGCAAATGATCAGATTTTAAAATTAAATTACGTTTTTTTTTCTAGTAAGAGCCTTTACAAAATTGTATGATTATTAAAACATTTCCTGAAAATATACCATACATTTAACAAATATAAAAATTTAAATTAACACTTGTCACAGAAAAATATTACTACCATAGCACAATTACTTATTTAAATATTTACATTACCTGAATGTCAAAGACATAATAAAATTCTAAGCAATAGCTGTGCATAGACATGATGTGTATGTTACAGAGGGAAACGGGAGATCTCCGAGAAAACCAGAGGCGTAGCCAGAATAGAATGGCCGTGAAAAAAAATATATATTGAGAAAGTGGGCAGGGAGCAAGTTTCTTCCTTCCCCTCCCCTTCCAGGGAGGAAATAAATTAGGTTACAAAAATGTGCTTCAGAATAATTTGTTCATAGTACGTTTTATCCTATAACAAAAAATATATATATACATAAACCTAATTTCTCTGACCTTTTACCAATACTACCTGTTATGTATTCTTTTATGAGCTCTCGAACAGCACAAGGCATTGGTAGAAGTACAAGGGGAAGAGGAGGGAACCGGCCATGGTGTGTAACTAAAAACCATACCAGCATTCACCTGGAGTGATTTCAGAAAACCTTGGCAAATCTAAATCACGATGGCCAGAGCCGGGGATCGAACCCAGGTCCTTTAGAATGCGAGGTTTTTTACGACTACTCAGCTTCACTCGGTTAAGGTCATGCATTGGAGTAACTGTATATTATGTTTAAGGTTTACTTAATAGAAGTCCTTAGTTTTATGTTACTACCGCCTTATCAGCAGACCACAACAATGTAATGATTGCCCCAGCGGCTACGCTACTGACAGTGAAGCCCAGAAAACACGCACGACTGCTAACACCCTCTTCACAGCCCTAGAAGATGGTTTTACATGGGTGACATAAGCTGTAGGATCTTCCTTGCAGCGATGACATGAACTAACGTCGCAGCCCTCCTACAACGTTAGTGCTCCGACCGCCGATGGCGTGTTTTTAGCAAACCACTGCACCAAGGAGGAGCTATAAATGATGTTGAGGGGGGAAACACGGATGGTTAGATGGGTGGCGCGGACCCGCATGTAACAATATTATATTAAAAGAATCGTTTGAATTAGCGTTCGAAGAACAACTTAAGATATATTTCATGTTGTAAAATTCGGGAATAATTTTCAACACCTTAAACACACACACACACACATATATATATATATATATATATATATATATATATATATATATATATATATATATATATAGCCTATATACATATATACAAACACACACTAAGGGTCATGTCTTTAATGAATTCGCTGTCGAAGTAAATAGGTATATTAGTTCACGTCAAAAATCCATCTCACTTTTACAATACGCATTACAAAGTCATGGTATTTGCCACACACACAGTCACTTTATAACACTGCGGTTTCCAGCAGAAGTTAAACGATAAAAGGGAAAGTTCATGGTACCTACACAACCTTACAGTCTTGAGCTGTCGTTTTCTCTTCAGTTAGACCTTTTCTAGTTTGCACTTGGACTCTTGGTCCAAAGTATTTCAAATATATATTTTACATCACTAACAGCATTATTGTTAGTTAAATTTCTGCCAGCAAGCTTACCACCCATGAGTTTCAAGTCCCACCCCCACGAGGACAATCTTAGTGGGCCGTAGCCAGTCCATGCTACTATTTATTTTCCGTGGCACCAGTTGGTTAATTTCCCACACTTATTTTTCAGGTTGAAATTCTTGCTTCGGCTTTCAGTGGCCTGAATGTTAAGGAGTCGTCGCCGTCCCACTATCAAATGCAACCGTCATGATTGCCCATGGAGGCAGATAAGTACCCATGTTGGGTAAACCAATCATAGGGGAAGCCCGGGAGGTTCCAACTTCAGTTTGTTAGCTGATAACAGTGTCCCGAAGAGGCAGTGGATGTCCACGAGCTAGAAGTAGCTATTTGAGAGGCTTCGATAACACATCCATCGCCATCTGATTCACGTGCCCTCCACCACTAGTCCCAGAAGTGGGTCGGAAGCTTCTCAGATCGACAGATTTCCCTTCATAAAGCAAGTCGGTCGTCTCAGCGATCACTTGACAAGACTACGATTTCCAGCTGTAAGTAGACGATATTAAATACTTAATTTTAAGCATCATTTTAGCCAAGACTGAAGATCTCATTGTGTGTTGATTACCTATTCTTTATTAGTGATGTTGTGTAAACATAGTCATGTTAAATTTTAGTACGTTTAGGGATCTTTAAGGGCGTGTCTTCATCAACCTGAATTTGTTGCCAGCCCCAATATAATTTTTATCAACTTAACTCTAACCTACAAAGTTCCGTGTACTAAAACACGCATATTGCTTTAAATCTAAATAAACAATTACGCCTTACTTTGCAACTTAAATAAGGTTACAGCATTACTGAACACTTCGAAGGCAAACTTACAGACATGTATTTAAAAATAAAAATGGATGGTTTTAAAGTGTAATTAAAAACATTGTCAGTAGTTGCTATTAACGTTGCATGACTAATAAAAGTAAATGTCAGCGGTTGTAGAGTTCCATAGTACGGTATATATTTAAAAAAAAAAATAAAAAATGGACGTTACAAAACACGCAAAAGGAGAGAGGGCAGTTTAAAATGTTTATATCTTAATTAAATTATTCTGGCGGTTTAAAGAGGGCGAGAATAAAAACAGAGGGTCAAAAATGTAAAAATCATGAGAGCACTTTTAGTTAAAATTCTATTTCAGTATGACGTGACAACATGCGTACGATGGATACTCATAACTCACTCTCATTCCCTAAGTTAATTTCCGAACGTATTAACAATCAACATCATTAAAGCAGCACAAGCACTGCCCCACGACCGAGCGGAAACGAAGTTTGCGTATTCTCAGTCATAACTTCACTTTGTCTTCCACCGTGATTCTTCTTTGTTTTTCCTTCACTTCCCGCCCACCTCTTTTTTCCTCCAACTACCTTTATTTACCCAATCTCACATCCAATTTCCGGGTTACACACGCCCCTCGTTCCCTTTCCCGGCCGCCTTCCAATCACGCCCCCATTTTCCGCTCATTCTCTGTCGCTGCTGGCTTCGTCCCCGACAAAGTGTTCAAACAGTTCACCGCGGGCCAGCGGCCAGCGACAGGCCACATCACGAAGATGTGCTGCAGGAAGTGACGTCTGGCGGCAGTGTGCACCCTCGTGGTCTGTACGAAACAATCGCACTCCTCATTCTACCATTCCGTTTCTAGTAACCTCGCTGTCGACGGGCCGCCTGCTCAGGCCGCCGTATGCTGTCCAGAGCTTCAGGCGACTGACTCAGCGTGCGTAAACGATGTCTGTTTAGAAAAAGTATCCAAAAAATGTTATACATGTATTTAACCACTTATGATTATCCAGTAATTCTACCGAAAATGTCGAAAATGGGTGTTTTGCGAACCTTTTTAGGTATGCAAGTCTTAGTGAATAATCTCTTAAAACATACAGGCGTGTACAGTACTCATTTGTCTTTAAGGCGACCGCCTGGTGGTCGTGTGTTTGTGTGAGTGAGGCACGGCACCAAGGGCGGCTCATCTGGTGCTGTATCGCCTCTACCGCAAAACACTGAAACGGTATGCCGTGATATCGTAGAACATTCTCCTGACTGACACTTTCAGTGGAGACTCGATCTTTTTATTGTTGGAAAGTGTTAAGTAATGTCCAATACACCTCTCTGTCGTAGTTTCACAAGAATCCCTTCAGTATTTGCTTAGGTATAATAGATTGAAAAAAGTTGGTTTTAGCCATTTTGAGGGGCTCTCAAATTATCTTTCTAATTAACGTGATGTTTTGAAACTACCTTTCCGATGTTGTTTGAAGTGTTTGTTCCTTTCGTAAATTCACGCATTAGAAGCGCGTTCAGAAGTTTCTTAGATAAAAGAGTTCTGCTAGCACGCTGCAACACTGTTTACACGGCAGGCAGGCGGGCGCCTTAAGGCCTCGCTCCCTAGTTTAGCAGTGGTTTCGAAAATATTTTTTGTAACGCAAATTAATACATAAATCAGAAATTCCTTTGGCAGTTTTAACACTTATATATCAACGTTTTTATATTAATTTTTCTGTTGCGATACACCAAACTGATTTTTAGATTTTTGCCCCCAAAATAGTACACATTTTGTTGTGAAAATAAGCCAAAATGAAGCAAACTAATTATTTTCTCGCAAACGGTAAATTATTTAAAAAAACGGTCTGGTAAAATTGTGTATCGTATGACTGTACACTGTATCAAAATTTTTCAAAGCATTTGGTTAACAAATATTTGAGTTATTTGCAATTGTTTGAAATAAACGGGAGATCATGGCCTTAATGCTACGCCATAAAATGACACGGTTACCACTGAATGTACCTAAAAGCTAGTTATCGGCGGGATAACTAAACGCCAGTTCTTTGACTAGGACGAGGCGTGATGCGCGAGCAGTGTCGCCCCTAACGCTTCGCACGCCTCGGCCTCGAACGTACAAAGTACTTCTTGCTGCAGCATTTTGCGTGTCCAGGGCCACGAGGAGCTGGAGTGGTAAGGGCGATGCAAGCACGCGCAACCGGTACATCGCCGCATCTACGTGCAACGCACTGAACTGGCGTGCAGTGTATTTGTTGGTTTGTCTCGTGCAAGTTTAATTCGGTCATCCTGTCGTTTTATGAAGTAATCATGAAAATACAGGTATGCTGCGTGTCTAAGCGGTGCTTTAAAGAACATGCAGTGGAATTTTCCCGCTTTAAAATTACAAAGTACTAGTTTTGGCGATTTTCACCGTCACGAAAGGAATCTTAAAAACATAGTTAAAAGGAAGAACCTACCATTCCTACACAAAAACAATCCTAGATGCTACTCATAGGCAGGCGAAACTCGAAAATGTTGCACGGCTGTTCTGTGAGATATGTCGACTGAGGATGAACACGCCGGCGGCAATCTGATTAGAAGGCGCCCACCTAACATGACTATATACTATGCTTCACCGCTACTAACAGCTGACAGACCTTGGTTAGTGTAGTCGTCTGAGTGAGCGTATTTAATGTGTTACAGGTTTGAGCGTGTGGAAGTGCTAAGGGCGACAGAGCACACGCAACACGCTTCGTACTAACCTCTAGGTGCAAGTCACTGAACTGACATGCAGTTTTCTCGTCAATAGGTAGTCTCTACGAGATATTTTGTGGAGAACGCATTATTTTTTATATAATATTAAAGCTGAAGGTGTACTGTACAAGCCTGTGCCAATTTTTAAGATTCTACACACAACTTTCCATACCCACAAATGACCAAATACCCATTGTCGGAAACGGGACAATAAGCTTTAAAGTGAAATGCAGGACCTAGAATGAGCTAACGCGCGTTTAATGTTCTCTGAATGTTATTCGTTAAACAAAATTTCCTCTTGCAATTTAAACAGTCATCGAATAAACTTTTATCGGCTGAGGCTCTACCGAACCAACTTATGAGGGCATGGTACACACACGTGCTAAAAATGCTTGTAGGAATATTTCAGTTTTTTTTTAAGCCAGTGTACTAAAACTAGAACAAATAGTTTTGGCATTTTCCTGAGCTAACATTTTGCCAGGGTGATGCTGTCGAGCAATCTGTGCAGCTGATTTTTTTTTTTGTAAATAAGTTAGTCAACGTGGCTAAATCTTCGCTCTTAAAATTGTACAATTCTGTGCAGTGATATACTACGACTTCCCTTTTATGATTTTTCTCTGTTTCTTTTTGTACGCCATTTCCATTTATTTGGACGTTGACGGCCCGACGAAGGAGGAGTGAGGAACACCTTCGGCTATTAGGGTAAAGTGACACTGCGGTGGTTCGCCTTTGCCTTCCGCAGGGATAGAAGTGAAGAGACCCAACACCTAGTCCTAAACCCGGAAAAGTAGCAATAACTGTCTTCTCCCCGGCCGAGAATCGATCCCGAACCTTTGGCTCACCGGCCAGGAGCTCTAACCACTGTGCCAACCAATCGGACGATTTGTCTATACAGACATACAGAAAACTTCACATTTAATTTAACATTTATATTGTGTTTTTATGAACGTTACAAAATCCGCCGTACATTTTTCCATGATGCCGGTGTTCTGACCGCTGGTGTGCTTGGAATGACGGCGGCTGAATGTTGCATACTCTCAAACATGCTCACGATGGCGAGAGAACTGCTACTGGCTGTGTACGAATATTTAACTCGCCGCTTGGTGGAACTTCTGCTGCGGTAAAACCTGCTGCCGTTGTGCAGTTGGTGGCGACACACTTCCACATGAAAGCTACTCTCGGCCAACGGTCGTCAAAGTGTCAGTGCACAGGCAGTTACTTAATTGCCCCTGGTCAGCCACTACATGTGCTTGAACCTATCTCGGTTAGGTTACAAGAGCTCAACGCCATTCAGAGCAATCTGGAAGAATGTCGTGAAGTTTTTAACGCCGTCAGTACAACATCTTCTGATTGGGGCAAGGAAAAAAATCCTCGCCGGGAATAGTCGATTGTTATTACAGAAGACAACAGAGGATTTCACAACCTACAATTCCTGTCATACAGTACTTGTGTGCTGAATCGAGTGAAGCTGCCTAGTTGGTTTTTCACCTGAGCGTCTTCGACCGCATGTAATTAGAAACTCCTTTGTCTGCAGGGAAGCGCGCGTGTGGGCCGGTCTGCTTCTCTGAATGTGTTGTGAATGTAATTGTTTCTGATACGCTACACGTGTAGATGAGTGGGAACGAGTTCATCTTTTCAGAACAGAAAATGCGGCTTGTGGGCAAACAAGGTTAGCAGCAGTGCAGAACTTTCTGCTGTGTACAGTGTATGTTCTAGAAAGTGCATGTGCCGTACAGGATGAGTGTGAATTCGACCGACAAAATATGCGGGAAGATTACTTATGCTAAAATAGGAAGGGTAGGCTACACTTTTAAAACTGTGATAGAAAGAAAAATTTAAATGAGATTAAAGAAAAACAACATAATTTCAAAATGTATATTTATCTAAAATATGATAAACCACTTCAGATAAAAGTATCATTCTATGTACAGTTCACTCATCCGAAGACCTCATTCCCTACCAAGTTAGGTTGATAATTTATTACCATCCTCTTTATAAATGAATTAAAATAGAAGGGCTTTTTGGAAAAGGTCATTCCAGATATTGGATATATTGTTTTAGGATATTATCTTTGGGTTAGGTTTTTTGGTACATACACAAGCAACGTTAAATTTAAAGAGTTTTGCCCAAGTGTTGAAGTATCATTACAGGTTATACTCTTCCAGAAAAGGCATACTCAGCTTTCTCATTAGACTGAGTCTCAGCTACAACAGATTAGGGAAATTATATGTCAATTCTCTTATGCAATTACAACGAAGCTGTGACATTATAGTAAGTCACCTATAACATTACGTGGCCTGTAGAGAGGCGACATTTTATGATTGGCCGACTGTAGATGCTAGTTCAAGAGTTGTTGGGGCAGTTATTAGTCAAAAGATGGGAGGAAGTTTAGTTCCTATAGCATATACAAGCATACTCCTCACTCAGTAACGGGAAATATTTATTGTTTATGAAAGGAGTTTGGGGGGCTGTTTATTTGGTATGGAAAAATATTCCGAGTATTTAAAATTGCACCTTTTGATCTCTATACTGATAACCAAGCAATCGGTTGTTGGAATTTAAAAAGCCTGCTGGCCGACTGACTAGATGGCTTATCAGGCTAACAAAATTTACTGGATTCAGTTTCTTGGACGTACTCCATTGCAAATTGAATGACTGTCAAAGAAAACTAAACAAATAAAAGCAAAACCATAAAATAAGCAGAGTATGCTTTAGTCAGCAAGATACATACACAACATGAAATTCCAAAATGGAATCGGGTCAAATAAAAACAAGGAACAAACCGATAATAAATTAAAATAATAGCAAATAAAAAAAAAACCAAGTAACATGTGACACAACGATGAGACGAAACAAAAAACACAGTAGATATCAGACACGAACATAAATATAACAAAAAGACACAACAAAGATACGAGACAAAACGCAACAGATATCAGACATATACAGAAAAGACAAACGACACAATGAAGAGACGAAACAAAACACAGCAGTTTTCCAGACAGACAGTGTTACGACGTTTCGGGAACTGGAATATGTTCCCGTCGTCAGGTAGACACACTGGGTTCAGGAACACGAGTGCGACTGTGCACTCCCATTGCACAGTTCTTTCAAAGGTCATAACAAAATTTAAGTTTGATATTCATCATGTGAAAGGAACAGAGAGTGTTATTGCCGACTGTTTGTCACACATGTATAGTAGTGATAAGTTTCAAGAAGAAAAAGCCCCGATTGAAGGAATAATTATAGTGCAAGGAATAGGTAGTGATGAGATTGAATGTGGCCAGGATTGTGTATCGTCGATGATAGTGAAAAAATTGATCACGTCGAGTTATACCTTCTGCAAAAACTCCCCAAGGTTTTCGTTGACCTGAAAGATCACCAAGCCCGGGACGCAGAAAGTCAACAGATATTGCGATACATCCTATCTGGATCTTCAGGGTACGCTTTACATCAGGGATTTATAGGTGAGTACACTAGGAAAGGAGAGTTCAGAGTATTTTTTCCAAATAACCTTCGATAAATGATATTTAATTATTTTCACAATTCATTGTTGGTTGGCATGTTGATAGAATAAAATAATAACAAGAATTTCGGAAAATTAACGTATAAGTGGGGTACCCGACTTGTACAGACTTCACTTTATCGAGAGAGATATCGGTTTCGACGCCCATACGTACCGTATCGAGCAGCATATTTTCAGTTAATTTGTGCCTTTCTTGTACTCTTTACACTGATATTTTGTGTCATTCATGAACTTATTTGGTGTAGTTCATGAACTCGCTGTTATTCGCCCCTACCATGTATCTGCGCAGCTAAGCTAGCGGTATTCAACTCTGAAACCACTACCATGTAGTTCGCCACAACTTAACTACTGCTAATGATTGTTAAACAAGCGTATCTTTGCAGGTCAAAGGACAGTCAAGCCGGTAGTGAAACCGTAGCTCCGTGGTGTTTGCGACAATTTCGGTCATCATTATGGCTGAACGACGCCTTATAGTCCAATAATTTGGTGAAAATGAAAGGCAAATCAAGGAAAAATGTACACCAGTTTTTTATATCGTTCGTTACGCTTTTGGGGTCTTGAATACAAATTTCAACAACTTCGCCACCTTCTACAATTGATGCATTTTGAGAAAACTGCAAAAACCACTAAAAAAAAGTGAACGTTTTTAGTTAGACGAACAATTTAGGTACTACAACAATTTGAAATTTAGTGCACACATGATATGTGGCAGCTAAGCCAAAAACATTTTCTATTCTTATGCGTTTTATTTGGTGAATATCTTATAAAAATAAATAAGTTGATTCGCAACTGAATTCAATACCATTGTGCGTATTTTATTATTACCTACAACTGAAATTTATTGATTAATTATTTTAAGTTGATTTATTTTTTATACAAAAAGTACGGATACCGAAAATTGATTGATATGGTGTCCTCCATGGGTTTTTGTCCATATTATACAGAACCTACACTTTTCGAAGCATCATCAACCATGACTCTACCTCTGACTGTAAATAAACAACCATTATCTCAAATTGTGTTCGACAATGCAGACTTCAATGTACAGACACTTCATGGAAATGATACTTTACATGTAATGGGTGGCATAATTTGCATCACCCCAAACATACTTTAGTTACCTCTGGTCAAAGTATCCATCGGTTTATAGATATACCATCAGCAGAAGAAATTTCAAGGGTCAGAGCTGTTCTACTGAAATTTTTCGAAATGACAAATAATATGGAGTTGGTAGGAATAATGATCAAATATCTGGGAGAAATGTTCACACAAGCATGTAATTCTCTATGTTTGGTACATAAATAAGATTTTTTGGGACTTCTACAAACTTGAAGCCAGGCCGTACAGTCGCTGCAAATTCATGTAGTGTATGGTTCGGTTTACCATTTGAGCCTGTTACAAGATTGCAGTTTACTCTTATAAATTCACTAGCAAAATGTTTACAGGTAGTTTTGACTGGTGTACCTTTCCACTCTCATACACTTCGTGTTCGAAACTCGGTGAAGTCAAGTATTATTACTCTAAACCCAGGTACCAGATTTATTTTTAAAGAAAGGAGGTTACAGTAGAACATCTACATGCATACATCTATACGCATTGACCACGTGTGCGCGCGCTTGTATTTGAAAATTCAGTTTTTTAAGGCAGCTTAACTCTGAATTTTATATTAATAGTTTTGAACGAAAAAGTTGATAAATGCAATGTTTCCGAAACATTTCTTTGGGAACTTTTTAGGACTCGTATAATTCCGGGATTTATTTAAACTCATTAATATATTTTATGTGCTTTTTTTAACACTTACAATATTTCAAGTCGCTACAGTTACGTCAATATTACACGTTGAAAAATAAAATACAGATTATAATAATAATATGCAGATATCGTGACTATTTTGTGTCATTATTTTCTATTGAAATCTAATTGCCGCGGTGGATTTAAAAATGGCAACTATCAAAAACGTAAATTAGATAATTAGGGCTGCAGCGGTATAATGGGTCACACCTCGTCTCCACCACATCGATCCATGTTCGATTTACTGTCCCGATTTTTCGCATGTGGGAAACGTGACAAACATTGCCATTGGTTGTAGGGTGTTCTCGGAACATTTCCATATCTTCCCTCCTCATTCCTTCGCTTATTCTTCGTAGAGCATCACTTCATGTCATCCCCCATGTTTAAACACTGTCTGCAGGGACGTGATGTCTTGCCTTCGGTTCACCCCCTTATATTATTATTATTATTATTATTATTATTATTATTATCACGAAGAACTGAAAAAAAAAAACTATAATGAAAATTTGTGGCGATTAATCAAGTCAAACTAAACCCAGTACCATTAATAACATTCATAAGCTCAAAAATCGTGTTGCAGAAAACGAATCACGCATTCAAAAAATGACTGCCCTAAATTTACATTGCACAAACTATTTAAGACATCCACTTACCTGACGAAAGAACATCGTGAGAGAGATTTCTGGTCAGCGCTTAACAACGAGGTCTTTAGCGCTCACATGAGGTGAGTGTGGTGCAACGCCGGAATGAAAGGGCGGGGCAAACGAGAGATCCCCGAGAAAACCCGCCGACCAACGGCATCGTCCGGCACTATTCCCACATGCGAAAATCCTGGGACCAATCCCACAGGAAATCGAACCCGGATTGTCTTGGTGAAAGTTGAATGGTCAGACCATTCGCCCACCGCCGAAAGAGCAACGTGTTTCTTTGGTTCTCATGTCATAAATAAATACGACCACCAACGTAAATAACATTTACAAGTAGTTGGCGTAAAATGCATATTTTATATGTAATTTTAAGTAAGAACAACTCAAGAATGTTGTAGGCATAAAAGGAAAATGCTATTAAATATGTATAAACTAAATTTACGTTAAAAACTTTTAGGTCTAACACTTTCAGTTTTTCAATTGTGTTACTTGAATTAATTATTCCCGTGTAACAGTTCATTTAAAAATAATATAGTGTATTTTATGTTATGTTTATGTAACATTTATTTCAAAAGACAGTTTTTGAAATCAAACGATAACGATTTTGAGTAAATAATGTAGTCAATAGTCAATGATAATACAAACAGTATGACACCTACTTATAATAATATATTTATATTTTCTAACGTTACAAAAATTTTTTTAACTAACGAATATAAAGTGTAAAGTGAGATAGATAGGTACTAATTCATATTTTGATGAAGTTTATTCTGTATTTTCTTACGAAGTTGCAATTCGAGCCTTCACTGGCTTATTCATCGACCAGTGCGACTGAAATAAAGTTCCCGGGATGTAGTAATGTTAAAATATGCGTTTCTGATACCACTGGACCCAGAGCTCGAGCTTCGAACCCATAAACATATCTTCCATCTCAGTCTTGCCTAAAACTCTGAAATGCTACTCGTGACTGATGGCTGGCAAGGGTGCGCACTCTCTTCTGCGTCGATGATGGACTCATCCGAACAAAAAACATTTCTCCCTATGTCCCTGACTGAGAATCACGTAAAAGAAAAATTCGGCAGTGTCAGGTTACAATTCGAATATACCGGGTGCATCACCTACTAGTCGTTGTGTGCATTTACGCAACTAAGTAGACACTTGAAAAAAATGTAAAAATATTTCAGTTTTTTCGTTCGAATTTCATCAATATTATCGAAGTACACGTCACTACGCACTAATGTTCAGCCACGTCATTGATTGCCGAAATAAAATTAAATCTTCTATACTTAGAGATGGTGAAAAATCGCGAGAATGTTTTCTGCCAACGTATTCTGCAAATTAGTGTAGCCTCATGCGTCATGTATTCTTGGCCGACGGATATATATCACAGTCTAGTTGTTTACAGACGAATCACAGACGACCAGTCGTAGCGCATCAGAGTTATCACTGGTCCAGTCAAATAGTGACTCGCCAGTAACGAAATAAAAGCGGCAGAAATGAATATATTACATTGAAGCTAGCAAACAGTCAACTTTTCCAGCGATAATTCACCTTCTCTATCTATCTTAACTTGAAAAGACTAGAAAAATAGCGTTCTTCACTTATCGGGACGTCAAAGCCGACGACGCGTTTTCTTTGGGCAGACGCTGTCTAAACAAGACAAGAAACCGAATGTAAGTATACGGAAAAACACCAGCGTAAATGAACCTGATGACTCATTGGCTAGACACCTGGTATATTTTGTCAAACCTGTGCTTTACATCTCATTACACGTAACTGTACATAAAAGAAAAGGCGCTGGGAAAGACATTGTCCATGGCCAGCGATCGCCTGGGAAATTTCGGAAAACAATGAAACATCACATCCAGGATGCGCACACTCAATGTAGCAAAAACATAAAATCAACATGCTTAACTGTACTGCAAACAATATTTCAAGTCTGTTAAAAATTTATTTAACCTGCCATAGGTATTTTTAAACAGTTCAGTCGTCTCGCCGATAGTTCGACTTTACGAGACATTTAGCGATGATCTATTTTTTATGGCGTAACATTAAAGTTAAAGAAGTACTGTACACACCTACACCTTTTCAAATATTCTTCCCGAAAATGTTCACACTTAAAATACGGCCGCAAAAACATCAATTTTAACCACTTTCAGCTGTGAGAGGGAAAAAAACTTAGCCTACAACAACTACTGAAGAATCACGTGTAACATTATTTGAATACTATTCCTGAACCGACATATTTCACGCAAGTTAAACAATTTCCCAATAAAAAATATCGGCCGAAGCTCTATCACCGCTTGGCGGTTTGAGAAAGCGGCTACCTTAAGAGGGCGTCCTACATAATTCATCGCTAAAAGCGTTAATCTATAACTGTAGGTTTTTTGAAGCAATTTGCAAAAATTAAACAATAGCAATCCTAGACAATAGTTTTAGCCAAAATTGTTTCCAGTGTTACGAATTTCTGAGGCACAATCTCTGACGCCGGAACCTCGTGCATTTAACTGCAGCGCAAGAGATCATGCGTAACGAATTAGTAGTTTTGGAAAAAATATTTACTCACAAAGTTGGCAAATACCATTATCTAGGATTGTCATTGAGTATTTACATTGGCTTCGGAAAAAGCGTAGGAATGAAGTAATGTTTTCAGCGTTTATTTACTCACTACGCATTCTTAAGAGGGTGTTAAAGGGGCGAAATGTGCTTTCAACGAATCGCAAACACAACTCGAATTCGAATGGCTATAATTGAAACGGGACATCCATAGAAATGTGTGTGTGTATACATATATATGTATATATATATATACACACATACATATATATACACATATTGCATGCTTTTAGAAAATTATATCCATCAGAGGACGCTAAAGAACATCATTTCAAGCTGTTTCATAAGGCAATGCGAAAGGAAACAGAGGTCAAAGTTTATGCAGAGCAATGGGATGTTGGCATTCCAATAAGAAGACATACAGTTAGGAATTGTTAGGTTTTCTTTCTTTCGATGCATTCATTACTTTATATTCTGCGAGCTGCCAAACTTGCTCATATATATTCTTTTCATTATCTGAATTGGCATTTTGGCTTCTTGAAATCAGGTACTCCTACATTTTTTTAAAAAATGGAATGCAATACTTCATATTCTGCATAAACGTTTTGACCTCTTCTTCATTTCGCATTGCCCTCTAAAACAGCTCGAAATTGTGGCCTGTAGCACCTTCTTGAGCTGCCGAGACGGCTGTAATTTTGACCTTATTACGTATTTGTATAGCTTTCGTATTCAACATAAATTTCGTGTTTACAGCTTAAAACAGACACAGACATAATAATAATAATAATAATAATAATAATAATAATAATAATAATAATAATAATAATAATAATAATAATAATTGATAAACATTTTAAATCAAAATAAGTAACGATGAATATCGCCAATATGTTACTTGGCGTGATTTCGTATAATAATTACGTTGGCCAAAGGCGTGATTGCGTTTAGTTAACGAACGACATGTCACACTTTAACACATTTGTACGAATGAAATTCAATGACGTCACAGACAATCGATTAGAATCGATCGTTAAATCAGATGGTTATCCCTCAATCTTAAAAAAAAAAAAAAAAAAACAGTGCGATAAAATAAAGGTTTGTAATCACGCCTGTGGTCCGGTCCTGTGTTCCTTTAGCAGCTCTTCCAGTCGTTAAATGAAGTGGCAATTAAATGATTTATTTCGCGCTTCTTCGTTACTACTTTGTATACAACACGTAATTAGCTTTCTTTCTCTGTTGCAAATAGTTTTGTTTCGTTGCCTAGCAGTACCGTTTCCCTTCTTGTTTCCAATTCAATTAAATATGCACAGCAACGAGGCTCCGCTTTTTTTAGCGTCCATCCAGCGTCACTTATTCTCTTTCATTTTAGTGCGTTTGCTTGCGTTCACTGCGAGAAGCACATTTCGCGATATTTTAAAAAAGGAGTTGCTAATTACCAGATGGTTAACAGTAAGTGAGCAGTTTGTAAACCCCTCGGAGCTAATCCTTGAGATGTTGCCAAATAATTTCATTGCGAATGCACTCAATATCTCGTTAATGTTATTTATTCTACGATTATTGTGTAAAAATAGTTTTGAAATGAAACAATACCTTTCAGAATAACTTCACTTATTGTTGGGATGATGAGATGTAATCTCGAATGGCCACGGTACCAGAGGCAATAACACTTTTACTGTCAATTGCAATAACCTCGCTCTATTAAAACAAGGAAACAAAGAGATAAAGTAGGGCCTACAGCAGCGGTTCCAGACGTAGTTTAAAATTTGCTCTCTTAAACGTTCCAGAGCTCTGCAGAACGCGAACTGGATAATCACACATGAATTTAACGCAACGCGTGTGTATACGAACCCGTTTTAAAGAATATTTATTGACGAGCAGAGCTGTGAAGTATTGGTCAAGGTGCTTGACTATACATATTTCAGCGGTATTTTTGGAATTAAATTCGCAGCGCCTAACCTAACTATCTTCGGTAATAAATGCTTTATTAATTTGTTATTTTGTTTAAAAAAAATATTAATTTTTATTTAGCAATCATCGGTTATTTTTAAAAATCTTTTGTTCATAGTATATTTCTCGTTCGCTAAAATATATTTGCAAAATTCTAGTCAAGTAACTACGAACTTTTAAGTGTCTCTCTTTTAGTTACGGCTGAAATGTCAGTAGTTAAAACATACGAAATACAAAGTCAAACACATTAAGCAAATATAATTTTTGTAAACATACTGTGCTTGGTTTCTGTCTATAGCCCGTTAATAGAAACAAGACCGCATTGATTGTAGCGTGGAACCATCCTAGAAGTCGCTTGGACTGATTTTGTTAAACGATGAAAAACCAAAATCAGGGCGACCGTACCCGGGAATCGACCGGGCCTCTCGCATGTAAGTCCAGTGTCACCATTGCATCACCGATAGTGTAATATATTTAATTCCCTTTACGTGCATTCTTATCTTTTTGGTTATCACATCAAATGTAGTCATTCAAGTTTATGTTACTAGCATTTAATTTTCATATTATATTTTAACTGGTATGTATTTGTGTTTAATTAATTTAATTTTTGAAAGTCATTAGTGCGAAAATTTCGCGATCTTATTATGCTGTTCTCACAACACTGAAATCTTATTAAATATTAAAATTATATAATTTCTTCCAATGTAATTTTACTTGTAAGGAAAATGTTCACTGTTTCCCTCAGTGTGTGGTAGCCCTAAGCAAGTGGCAGCCGGTCTCTTGGGCCGTTGTTGCGCGCGTCCAGGCTCGTTATCTCCAGCTGCAATAACGCCCTGGGCGGCGCCACGCCAAACACGACACGCTAAGAGCCTGTCAATTCCCTCGAACACAGCTACAGCTCTTCTGCCGTAAGGAAAAGAGACGTAATTGGCTCGCTCCTTACGTCCGCGGCTTCGCGCTGCCGCAAACACTGCCGTCTCTGCTGTCCTTGCTCGCGGGCGACCTTTATCGCCACCCACTACCTACCATCAAACATTTTTTTTCTATTTTATTTTGCGAGGAAACTTGACAAACAGATACAACAGAAGATTTCCAGTTCAATTTCTCTATGACGCTGAAGCATTTAAGTTACCAATTTTCAAAAAATGTGAAACCGACTTCTTTACAAAATTTCTACCGAGAATACAACATGAACACATTTATTTATTTTTTTTCATTTAAATTCAATTCAATGTACAGACCGTCCATAAGGTCATGACACATAAGTCGATATACATGCCCGAGGGGGAAAAGCGGTAAATACAGTATATAAATAAATAAACGTTGGTTTTATGCATTCAATTAAACCGAAGAGAGAATTTACATTAATAGACTATTAGTGATAATTGTCGTGCATTGTGCAAACTAATCTTGACTATCCCAACTTAATGACCACTGTGCATAACTAAAAAAAAATAATAATAATAGAATAAAATTACATAGTACAGAAAAACGCACGTGTATGTGAATATGGAAAAAACAAAAAATGCAAGGTATGTAGTCACACAGGAAGTGGTGTTGAAACTTTTATGATGGTTTTCAGAAAAGTAAGTCGAAAAAGTGTTTCATATGTGTACGTAAAGTAAATATAGTAAGCGTAATGGTAGTCCGAAACCTGACTTTAAAATTATATTTTTAAAAATCTCTATACATACAATGAAGTACCCCACTCATTCACTCATCAACGCACAGCTCTAACCGCTGACATAGAAACGTGGATTTTCAGCGTAGCTTCCCGGCGTAGGCACCCACTAAGGAAGGATTTCTCGAAAATCGAAAATTAAAAGGGTGAAAAGGGGCAAAACGTGTTTTTGCGAAATTCTCGATAACTATCTAACCTGATGATATATTGTTAATATTCATGCTTCAAAACATTACCTAAGCAAACACATATTTTATATTTTTTCGATTTTTTGAAATTCGGAAATTAAGGAGAGAAAGTCGTGACACATGTTTTCAATAAATCCTCTATTTATCTTAAACCACTTAAGACATCGAGGTGACCTTTGGATCAGAATGGTGTTCATGGATTTTTCAAAGTTCGCCCTTAAGCTGGTAAAAAATTAAATGTGTTATAAATTAACTATCCGTATCTCCTGAACCATTTGGTTTTTGCTTTCAAATGAAGCTTACGTAAATACTTAAAAACTTATTTCAGGATTCTTCAACATTCATCCTTGAAAGACGGTAAATATAAATAAAACGTTTTTCCAAATAATCAGATGTATCTCCTGAACCATTTGAGATATCGAGGAGGTTTTTGCTTTAAAATCGTGAGGTATAGTTATGCTTTTTTCTTTAAATTGCTTTAAAATGGTGAGGTATAGTTATGCTTTTTTTCTTTAAAAGGTTACTTTTGTTAAGAGCCAACCGGACGAGGAATCGATATTCACTTTGCTTTAAAATATTGCGTACGTAATTACCAAATAACTGATTTCAGCATTTCTTGCAATTCGAAAGGAAGGGATGAAAAGCTGTAAAACATATTTTTGATTCATCCACGATACCTCAGTAACCTAATGAGCCATAAATGCCCTGTGATTCAAAAAGTTGCGTAAGTGAATATCTAAAAAGTAGTTTAAGGGTTTTTCGAAAATCTAAATTTAAGAGGTGACTAGCTGGAAAATATTTTTTTGGAGATGAAACTAACCTAACGGGAAATCGATATGTTCTTATCTTTAAAGTTTGCGTACGTAAATATACACAAACCAATTTAAGGTAATTCGCAAATTAAATATATACAGATAATAAATAGTAACACCATCAATTAATACATAATTAAAAGATAGTTACTCTTACACACACACACACACACATATATATATATATATATATATATATATATATATATATATATATATATATATATATATATATATATATATATATATATATATATATATATATATAGGATAACACTGACTGACTGACTGACTGACTGACATATCAAACTGTAGCCCAAACCACTGGACCTAGAACTAGAATCGTGAAATTTTTTGTGTGGTTTCCCCTCAGGTCCTAGGCGAGCACTAAGAAGGGATTTTTCGAAATTCGATCTCGAAGGGGGTGAAAAGGGGTAAAATGTATTTCCAAAGAAACGTCGATTGAGCTCGAACCCGATGGCCTATCGTCGTGGTTTTTACTTTAATAGGACACACATAAAAATGTATTATAGCCTATATTAGGATTTTTCGAAATTCCACATTTACGGTTGGGAAAAGACCTTAAATATGTTCCCGATTAACTATCGATATCTATCGAATCCTTTGGGATAGAGGGTTGGTATTCACTTCAAAATGATGCTTAAATAACCAAAAATAAATTTTTGGATTTTTTAAAATTCGTCCTCCAAGAAGTAAAAAGAGGCAAAATGTGTTTTTTATGAATTGTCTATGTCACTGAAACACAACTGACTATCGTGATTTGTACTTCTGTTGGTTACGTATACAAATGTGTACGACAGGACTCCAAGACGTTTCGAAATTCTTTAATTAAGGGGGCGAAAATACGATAAATGTATTTTCGTTTTAAGATTGATGTTTACTCAAATGCCTGAAAAGTAATTTCACGAATTTTCAAAATTCGCCACCTTAGGAGGTGAAAACGGGTGAAATGTGTTTTCAATTTATCGTCGATATATCTTGAACCCAATGGGCTAATGTCGCGTTTTTCACGTCCACGAGACACCAATAAATTATACTAAAACGTGATTCAAAGGTTTTTCGAAATTCACTCTCTTAGGAGGTGAAAAGACCTGTAATGTCTTTTAGATAAATTCTCTGCTGTATATCTATTGAACCCGTCGAGATATACAGTAAATTTTTGCTTCAGGATGACGATTAAAGAAATGATCGCAAAACGGTTTTAAAAATTTTCGAAATTCGAACTCTTCAGTACTGTGCAGGGGTCATATGTATTTTTTTTTTTTTTTTCAAAATGAATGATCGATTTTGATTCGACTGAACGTTCTACCGCCGTAATTTGCACTTCAATTGGATACTTATACAAATGTCTAAGATGTGAATTTAAAATATTTCGAAATTATACACCCAAAAGGGTGAAAAATAACAAAATTTATTTTCTATCGACCCATGATATCTATCTAACCTGTAGAGATATTAAGGTGTTGTTCGCGTCAGAGTGATGCTTACGGAAGTATTTAACAAATTATATGTTTTTTTTTACTTTATAAGATATCGCAAAAAACTTAAGACGGCACAAAGATAACTTGATTGAGAATAAAACTTAGTTTGTAAACTTTCAAGGCAGATGATCCGAAAAGCAAGTACGATCAGCGAGAAGTAAATGATACAGTAGTTTCATTCTACAGCTCTATCCAGACGCGGTGTTGTACGATCTCTATGAAACAGAACATTTTACTTTTAAAAGTAGTTTTCGTGAATAATTTCGACGTTAGGTGGTGCAGTTGTTTGTAGTTCTGAGCTACTGTTCGGGAGGTTCTAAGGTCAAATTCCTTTCAAGGCTGTGCGTGCATGTCTAACAAAAACTGCAAGGAATAAGAAATGTATGCAATTTGGATGAAGTTCAACAGTGGTGAAAATGGATTATGCAGTACTCTACTGAAGTTCCTCGACAGTATCAGCCCACATATACCATCTCACTAACCTCAAGGTTGAGGCACCAAATACGTTTATATTTCAGCGAAACATAATCTAGCTAAAACTCCTTAATGCCACTTAACTTCAAGTGAAGGTTTTTGAAAAACAGTTATGTTATCGAGGGCAGCATCACCAATGGTTGTGCTCGAGGAAAATCAGACTTAATATCACGTAAACTACGTATTTCATTAAATTAACCTCTTATATTTAACTACAGTCTGCAATTACCTTACAACGTCAACTTTGCTGTGACTATAAATAAGGCCCAGGCGAAGTCGCTGTTAGTGGCAGCAACAAACTTAAGACTGCTTTTCACGTGGACAGCTATAGCTACTTATCCTGCTGCAGAGATAGCTCAACTAGCATGTTTGTCATTCTAACGCATGATGACTGAACTAGATATCTGGTGTACAAAGAGGTCTCTGCTGTGAGTAATACACGCGAACAAAGCCGCGGGCGCACTGCTAGTATAAAATTAAAAAACTAATTGCTATTAAGCAACGAAACTGTCACCAGTTTCTAAACAATATTGCTTTATTTAAAATAATGTTACATTTCGAATTTGATTGTATGATATCATTACTCCCACAATATTCACATTACCAACTCATTGAAAGTGCATGTTTTTACGTAACGGGAAAACTTTGAGAGGTAATTTCCTAGAGCAAATATGTTAAACCTATATACCGAAGGAAAACCCGGCTTATGAGATTTCATCTTTCTGTCTGTGTGTGTATCTCACCAAAACTTGTTGAACCATTACACCGAATGTCATCAAGTTCGTTATACATAAAAAATTAGTAAATTCAATATTTTTTCATGTCCATAGCTTATTAGCAACATGGCAGTAGTTAAACAAAATTACAATATCTGTAATGTCATATCTCAGAAGCCATACGGCCGATTTAAACAAAATTTTATACTATGATTGTTTATCGTCTACGCACTGATTGTCAGAGATAATTTTGCTGAAGGAAGATACCATACAATTACTAAATACAGCTTTTATGTAATATTTTGACTACTACTATACAGATTACATCCAAAATTTATAACTATATAGTTTATCATACAAAATTTTATTTTGTACGGTTTCATGATGTAGAAACACAATTTTTTACATTAGCAAGGCACGAATACAGGAAGATTGTCATAATATTTAACTTCTCGACCAATTGCAACCGTATATATATTTTAACTAAACGTTACCTAACCTCTGATTTAATCAGGTTGTAATGAAGTTGCAATTATTTTTTAATTCTGAAGTGTACGTTGAGCTGTTGAATTAAAATGTTATGTAACTTTCTATAACACTTACAAAAAAATTAAACGCACAGTTTCTTCATAAAAATAATTCAAGTTATATTGTAAACTTTATTTAAATGTTTGATTCAGCGTACAGTGTGTTATATTTCTGTACCTCGTAGGCATAAGACACTATGTCCACTTTTTCTCAAAATGCAGTTTTTAACAAACATTACCACAGTTTTAAGTACTCTCCAGTGGCATTCAACACAAAGTCCATACTGTGTCCAATTAATTCACCAGTAACTCGTCAGACTGTTCTCCTGAAAAAATATGACTTTTTTTGACACAGTGTATTATGCCTCCGTGGTACACATTTATGTTAAATATAGTTTTAGAGATGTCGCTAGTTAAGTTGCGCAGTGTGGCGTAGGACTGTCAATCAACTTTGTTTAGGGAAAACTGCACGACAGGAACGTTTCTATGTCTAATCAATCTTAATATGTGTTGTTTATTAAAGCGTTACATGCGTAAATTTCTAAATATATAAGTTGTATACAAGATGTTTACAAAGAACAAGCACTTATATATGCACTTGTTGCCTACCTCCTAGGGCACAGACGCCTGGGCTCTGTATCAGCACGCCGTATCTTCGCGTGCGTTTCGCACGCAAACTATGCGTCCTAGACAGTCGCTACAATAGACTCTTGTTTACTACTCAGGTCACATTCACTTTTAAATGTTAGATTATCCTGACGTTAACAAAGTTGTAAGCAATTTAACGGTGGCCACCTCTTTTATTTTCGTAAGGGTAGAAGTCATCAACAGGCATTTGCTATTGGACTGACGGCCTCATTAACATGAAGTAACGTTCTGTGTACTGTCATATTACGTCAATCAGATTTCGGTTTGAGGAAGATAAATTTTTCAAATTCGATTTTCAAAGGTCAATTACTCCCTTAATATTACGGCTAAGTACAAAGTGTCTTGCATATTTTCTGCTTTATTTTTCACAAGGAATCACCTGCTGGAGTTTGTCGGTGATATTTGTGAACATCCAGTATGATACCAATAAATCATTTCTAATATAATATGAGACTGGTGCCTGGCCTATTGAAGCGGATAGACTGATGGCAAACGATAATTAGCTGGGGTAAGATGTTTTATGTGTTGAGGGCAGGAGCCCGAGTTGGCGCGATTTCTTGGGTACTTCATACCGAGACCGCCATGGGGAGCGATACGAGTTTTAAGTCCTAAATGTTATATACACACCTACCCATATATATAACCCGTTTATCTCCGGGCAGTGTAAGAGTGTGGTTTGCCGGACACTTATAATATAGTCACGCAAAATAGGCCTAGGTACTATAGAGGAGCTAAAACAAACAACTGACTAAATGTTCTTTGACCGTGTCGTGCTTGAATATGATACCCGCAACATTTAAGATTGAGTCCCAAACAACTTGGTGTGTTTCTGCCTCGGTAGATCGCTGCACAGTATTTCGCCTACACAAACTAAACGCCTATAGTTAGACAACTTGTCTTGCGTCGGTTTCAACGATTTGCAACTAGTCTGTGGGTGTGCATTCGATTTTTCTAACACCCAGCGAGTATGGAAGCTTCAGTTCTCGGTCTCGCGACAACACGGCCTCCGGAGGCATATGAGGAATCGACGGCGGGCAACCAGAAAAGTTTAGGAGGGGCAGGTTGTGGGCCAGAATGCTCATTTACAACACTTCGATTCGGGTTCCACAAAAAGTCCGAGTTCGATATCCGGTGGGGTCATTTCAAAAGTTTCAGATGTAGCAATCGTGCGCACAATCCATCTGGCCGGCGTATTTTTTTCTCGGATCTCTATTTTCGCCCACTCATCCATTTCGGCACTGCTACATACCCAAACCATTTCACATTAATCCGTACTGAAGACCGCGTTGTCAGAGCTACACAAAGCTAACGATAAACATATATGACTCGTTCATAGTTCTGTAACGCGATAACATTTCACAGCTACCTGTAAACAATGTAAATAATGCAACGACGCAATTGACGCAGCAGGCGAGCATTCATAACTCCGAATTATCGTTTATAAACTACGTAAGATGCAGTGCAATACTTCTTGCATTTCGGATTGCATCCGATGCCTTCGAAATAGAAACCGTTAACGCGCGAAAACTTTTGTAATATGTACAAAGGGCCTCGAATTTGTAGTTCGTTTAACATAATAAAAAGTTAGACTGTAGACAGTAAAATTGTCCTAATTTGAAAGAACATTTTGGATTAAATAGGTGACATATGTAATCAAACAAGTGTGTAATCATTTCGTATCGTTGTACGTAGGTTTGTGCTTTCAAAAATTAAATTATATTATTTATTATGAGATGCAAAAACTAATTATATACGCAAAATAAAATTATCACTAAATTTATCTTGAAGTTGTAACATTCTAGCTGTCTTGAGTGTACATTCATCTGTTTCTATTTTATTTACCCCTGCGTTTTTGTTTCCTTGCATAGTGAAACACTTAGCCTCAAACTAATTTTTTTGAGTTTTATTCCCCATTTTAAATATAATTATGAGAAAATGCACATAACAAAATTAATTAAAGTAAACAACTAAATTTCAAAACTGGTTCACAGTCTCCTTAGCTAGACTGAATAATGCAGACTAGTATGAAGCAGCATGAGAATGTAAGGGTGGTGGAAAGACGGATTCCCGAGAAGACTCACCAGCCAGAGGCACTGTCCACGTCACATGTGAGAGTACGTGACTCTTATCGAACCAGAATTGTTTAGTTCACAGAAGTGTGCTCAGACACTGTGCCAAGGTTGTCTCCTATGGCCTTCCCCTCGACCACAAACTGTGGCCCCTTAAAATAAGTAAGGACTTTTTTTAATGCACTAAACATGCTTGTAAACTTATGAAACTTACCAATTTCATGATCGAAATAAAATAAACATTTGTACGCCATTTTTTTCTCTAAATGCGGTATATTTTTCAAACACATATAAAAATATATATATGTTTGTGTGTGTGTGTTCTAAATATTCTAACACATACCATAAAACCATTAGGTTCATATCATATTAAACCAATTTAGAAGCTACAATAGCTGACTTGATAACAATACTTCGAAAGTTATTTACCACGATTACTTAACTTATTAATTTTTTTTCAGAACTATAAGAATGTTCTTTAAGTAAGAGCCGCGGTGGTCAAGCAATCCTGGTTCAATCCTCGGTGAGTTCGGTCCCGAATTTTTCGCATGTGGGAAACGTGGCGAATAATACCATTGGCTGGTGGGATATATCGGGGAACTCTCGTTTCCCCTGCCTTTCATTCCGTCGCTGCTCCACACTCATATCACCTCACCTCATCCGTTCGTCGGTCCAGAGAGAGACATGCATGTCACGCTAGTAGAGCAGCCGGCCTACCCTTCATCCCGGTCCTTTCTCATACACAATGTGACCTGCCTGAAGGTGGGAACACATAGTGGATTCTCAAACATGTTCTTAGAGTGTTTATTTCATGAAGGAAAAGCAGGCTAAAAACTACACTTGAAGTTTATTTCTACTGTGAGTCAAACACATAAGTCAAGGCTCGAATTGTTTAATTGCATCCGTATGATCTTTTTTTTCGTACATAATGGTACAAAAATATTGGACAAGTCATATAAATTATACAATATAAATAATGAATGCTGAAAATAGCACTGGTTGTCATAAGTGCCAGGGTTTCCTTGCAAACCCTACACTTTAACGCAATAATGTCAACCAAAATTCAAATTTTGTGAGTATAATACAACAGGAAATATTTATTTTTGTAACGAATTTTGAAGGGTTCAGTTGGGGTGTCTTCCCAACTTTGAGCAAACATAAGTCTGCCTCGGCAATATGTGATATGCAAACACAAACATATATGGCTTCCGTAACCATAAGGTTAAAGGTATGTAAACAAATGTTTCGTTTAAAGTGACATATAAGAAGGTCTAACACAGTTATAACACAACAGCGTTGGTAGGCCCAGCTAACTGGAGTGTACTGCAAACAGCTCTTTCTATGAGGGTTTTAATCCTCCGTTCCTTCGTACAAATCTTGCAAGATAAACATGAGAAACTCGGATAGTTGGACACACTCATGGAAGCGAACACACGGTGCATTTACAACGAACAGGGCCGATAATAAATAAGTACGAAGTCAGCTATAAGTGACTGAAATTAAATTCCTGAAATAATAAATTTATATAGATAAAATACTTTAGTCAACTTAGCATAAACAACAACTTAGGCTTGCTTTTTTGTTAGGCTTAATTTGCTCCAGAAATAATCCAGAAGAAAGCTCTCGGATGATTAGTTCAACAGTTATGTGCCTCGGATTACACGTTAAATTGGGACAGCTAGAAGCACGCCTGAAATGTCAAAAAACGGAAGTAACATTTACTGAAATATGATCGTTCTTAAAAAATAAACAGAAATAAAATATTGATTTTTCTACTTTAATTTATTTTCTGGCATCGGACTCGGCGTGTAGCATCGGCGATAAGACGACTCTGTATAAGACAAAAAATACATCATAGTTTGTGATGAATAACTGACGTATAATAACTTCTGCACTTTAGCGAACGTTAGGGATAGTAAACATGTTTTTAATCACTAACTGCAGTAAGGATATAACTAAAAATAATTGGGACCTAAAGATTCTAGGTTGCCTCTTAACAATTTCTGAACATTAATTATATTGTAATTATTTCTGAGTAATTAAACAGTAGGACGAATGTAGTTCTGACGTTGGCATAAAAATATTATATTTTACAGAAAAATCACAGGAAATAGAAAAAAATTAGAATTTGGTGATACCAGTTAGCATTCCTACTGATCAACGCTACTTATGTTCTTTAAATTTATTGTGTGCACATCGACCCCATTTTGATATTAGCCACTAACAAACCATTGCCTGGACAACAGTCTAGGTTGTTTGGGCTATACTGTCATTATAAGAATGCTCGATCTGGACTGTACAGTTAAGACAATGTACAATATACAGTAAATGGAGCATCAGCTATATCTCTCTCTACATGCATGCGATTCGACTTTAGTACAAAATACATTTGGGTTAAATCACAGTACGATATTCAAGACTAAAAACTTATGCATGTTTTTAGTGTCGATCATTGACTACACTTCGTAAATTCCGATATATTCTGGAGCGAAATATGTACTCCTACGGCAACAAACAAGTAGGAGTAAAACGACAGAAAATATTGTCATAGTTATACTTACGGTGTGTTTTTTAATGTGTGTTTAGCCATGGGAATGACGTACTCACCCACACACATACAATTTTCACAGAAATTCTAAGCAAGGTGTAATTTTGCTTAGAATCTTATTTTGCTTTCTTATGCAGAAATGCAGCTCTATAATCGGCCATTCGTACGAAAACACGACTTCCTTCATCCAGAAAAAAAAACATGTAAACAGCACGTCCTAAAACCAGCTGTTTCCACAAAAATGTATAACCTCATGCTTCCTCCGCTGTATGAACATAGCAGTTCACCATCTACATAAAAAACAAATATGTTCTCCAGTCCATAGAATACAGATACGTTACGCTTGCAATTTCCTTGCGGGCACGCCAAAACAACACAAACCATAATAATGATATTACTGAATGTGTAATAACGCTGTTTTACGAAGAATGAATACTGCACAGTAACCAAAAATTACGCAACTTAGAATGATTGGTGTTACATGGTGGATGGTTTCTGAAAGGTATATTATATATCTTCCTAGAATCTAGGATCTCTGGTGCTATACACTTGTCATAAAAAAACATATAGTTTGTCAAACACTATCTGCAAAATGTCTTCGTCTCTTTCAATATTTTAGTTGACTGAAAATATGTACTTATAAGTTTGCCTACGTTCTGCATGAAAATAATCCGTTACAAGTATTTCGGAATCGGAACAAAAACGCACATATTTTCGTACATACTATTTTATTATATAAATAGCAGACACCCTATCGTGTTGAGCACACGAAACTTAAATCTTACAATTACGAGTTTTTACATGTACCATACTTCGATAATATTAAACACTGTATTTTCTACTATTTACGTTTTGGTAGTTTTCAACGAGGCCTACTAGGAATATGTTAAGTTCGGCTCTAGCCTATTGGTCATTAGGGACCCTTGATGAACGCCAGGGCCGTGCACAGCTTATTCCGCCCCTGTTTACAACTCAAAATTCATCTGTAAAATCTAAAGGAAACAGTTTTATTCTTCCGTTTCTCTTCAAACTGAATAGTGTGTCGAAATTAAAACAAATTTTGTTGCGTTGCTGTCGCTTGTGATGTAAGGTAGTTAAAAAATATCAGTAACTACAATTGTGAACCTATCCTTCAATTTATAAGGGAATTCCACCTCATTGAGTAAACTAGCATAGATTCACATGGAAGTTTGTTTTGGCTCTATGCCAAGGAAAGTACAGGCGAAATTCTGAACTTGCATTCAAGACGACCCAGATTCGAATCCTGGTCAGACTATCCTTGCTACTTCCTTTTCATGTCCTGGGTGCTGAATCTACTGGTTTAATCTTTGATGGCGCCCCGTTAATTGTTTATATCTGTTTTGAAATTTTGTAGAGTAGAAACAGTTTCACTCGGTGGAATACTGGCTGCACATGGTACTAGGAAAAATGTCCATGCCTGCATGTATTCATTCATTCATCGCGGGAAGAATCAGGCCTTAAGATTTTGGGAAAATACTGAACGACACAATATTCATATTCCACTCATAGCGGGTGGTCACTGCGAGCAGTTTCAAGACATGCCACTATCCAGCAAAATCAGCACATCCTAGACTAAATGTACAATTAGTTTCGTAGTTAAAGATTTTTTGAGAAAACTATTTAAGTTAGACTGTTCAAACCAAATGTAACTTAAATAATTGTTTCCTTTCTGGGGTTGACTTGGTTTTCATTGTGTAAACGGTAAAACTTTTAACAAAAAGAGCAAATTATAAATTTTTAGTTAAATGCAATTTTTGATAAAAAAAATATTTAATGAAGTTTTAATAGCCTAATTCTAATTATACTTATAAAAACCCTAAATAAAGGTTTACTTATCTTGCAAATTAAATTTGGTTGCGAAATTTTAACCAGTAAATGTGAATCCATGGCACTATTATGGAAATCAACCAGTTTAAAAACAATTTTTGAAAGTCTTACTAAAATTTTATATAAAATTGCTTTAGTAAGCAAATGCCATTTTTCAAGGTTTAATGCCAGGAGTTCGCTTTCATTTGAACCTTGAATTATTAAATCGGACAATTACTTCTTACGATATAAATTTAGGAATCCAACGTGGTGTTTACGTGTACTGCTGGTTGCGGAGTGTACGGGATTCCGGCTAGGACTCAACCTTAAGTGAACAAACGTGGGTGTCGTCAACACCGCTCTGACCACATAGAAAACTCCAGAGGAGCCTATCAGTCGTGGTTGATTAGAATCCTCACTTATCTAACAATAATTAAGTAAGAGGGTTTATCTTTATGTCATCACAATTTATGTTGAACCATAAACTCTCTAATTAATGTTGGTGCGAGCGAGATGGCACGTCGTGTTCGCGCCTGCTACTCGTATTCGTACTGTGCGACCGATCTCTGTCACTTATGCTCGTCAAACAAACTTACAAGTTTATCCCTAAGGCCATGATTGGTAGATTTTCCCGTTCACACTAGTGCAAAACACTCACACTTTTTTTATCGGACAATTTTGAAAAAAAAAAAAAAAAAGAAAATCAAGACATAGTAGACATATAATGCACAATTACACGCAGGCGTTTTGAAAAATAAGACACCATTCGTTCTCAAAAAAAAATTTACTTTGACTTATTCTCGTAACAAAATTTGTGATAACTTTAGTCCAAAAATCTGAGAAACTATGAGGTTTATTGCTACCAGAAAAATTTATGTACAAATTAGGATGTATTTGTGACAAAATAACGCAATGTAGGGATTCTTCGATATGAACACAATGCTTCGAAACAAAATATTTTCAAAATTACTTACAGGGCGTGGCCTTAATCTCACACGAGTGACTACTTGAATGAAATGTTTCTACAGGCGGTCATGTTAACTCACGAGGTTGGGTGGTTAGGGCAAAATTTCAGGTCGTGACGTTCAAAAAGTAACACGAGTAAAGTTTTCAAGCGCCCGGTTAAATCGTTGGAGTTGTTTCCCGATAAACTCCTGGTTACCCTGCTCAATAGCAGCAATCCTAACTGAACGAGAGTGTAGAAAATATCGAAGAAAAAAGCACGAAACTATTATTACATGTAAGTTAAATAAAATTATGTTTAAAAATGTGCAGCTGCTATCGTATATGGGTAAAATATTTAGCAATTGTACAAAAATTAGTTAGCATATTTGTATTCCCGCAATTTGAAAACCATGGAGTGAGTGCATGCATTGAGCCTATAACCCGTTGATCGACCAAACATTTTCAAGTGACTGAGCAAAACCTACCTTACTCCAGAACGTTAATGTAACTGCTTAAGGGTGATGCCTACCCCAGAGCTATGGCGAAATCAAAGCTACTTGTTTACATGTTAAATTAGGTGGGGCTCAGTATCTGTCGAATCTACACAGCCTACATGCCAGAAATGAAATTTCCGCTCGTCTCAGTGAGGCCTTGATTGTTACAGGTCTTGACGATTTTTTTTAATACCCTGAAAGCTATCAACAAATACGTATTTTCATTACAGAACACTTGAAAACATCATCTAATAACGTTTTTGTACATTTTTATTCCTGTAGCATTATTATCCTCTTCTCAATGCAGAAATTACTTTTCGTTTTCTCAACGCCTTTTTCCAGTTTGTAAAACCGTCGGTAGTGAAGGAAGATCTCACAGTTTTGCAAGAATATTGTCTGGGCAGTTTTAAATGTAACCTCTGCAACAGAAACATATCACACCACCAAATCCTGCAAGTAATGTAACCATTTTTGTTCGGTGTACGATTTAATTTGAAACAAGAGAGTTTTGCACTCAAGATTTTGTACAGGGAAAGTTGTACTATCATTGGGATGATTTGGTTTTACATCCACAAATTGTTGAACAACTTCTTTTGCTGAACTTATATTTTCGAGGTCGGCTTTTGGAAAGAGGGTAGCTGCGTGTGCCTTAGTATCTGGAGTAGTATAATATGAAGCCTCTACTTGCAATTATGATTTTTATCAGTTAGTAATCTTAGTATCAAGACAAACAAGTTACGATTCCGTGTATTAGACAGGCGATGGGATGGTTGTGAACATTTTAACTCGCATACTGTTCAAGATTTCGAAACACGTAAATGGACTCCGATATTCACGAAATAAAGGTAATCTTCATAGAGTATCAATAATTATAACTTTTATCAAGTAACATTACAGTTTGAGAGACTGAACACTTCTAAAATACAACATTCCTCTGTCTTTATCTCAAATTTGCATCTAATCTGTTATCATGCATCCCTATATATTGTAAAATATTTTGCTACTGGTTATAAATGGCAAAGTTAACACCACTTCTACAAGTTATCTTACATGCGTCAAAATTTAATAAGATAAATATAGCCCATAATCGCGTGTGAAATCATCTAGAATTACTGTGGTCACGGCGACGTCTATGGTCACCAACTACAACTGTTTAAGGGCGTGGTTGAGGGAATTAGGAATTTTTAGGCTGTTAAAATCGATTTACCAGGAGGGAGATAAGAGGACAATACATCTTACCCGTCTGTCTCTCTTCGAATGAGTGCCTCCAGAAACTGCAGCGGCTAATATACAGGCCAGCGGAGTAGTGGGGAGCATTGTTTCTATGTCGTTAATCGTATTATATCAACAGAAAGCCCAAATGTTAGAGTGACGATTTTTCCATGGTGACCCAGCCCTTAACCGAGCGAGGAGACGCAACGGTAACGCGTTGGACATTAGGGAGGACCCGGGTTCGATCCCCGGCTCCGGCCACCCTGATCTCGGTTTTCCATGGTTTCTCGAAATAGCTTCAGGCGAATGCTGAGATGGTTTCTTAACAAATGCCATGGCCGACTCCTCTCCCAGCTCATGTCATTATACCAAGTTGTGTGCCGCCCTCTCAAATGACCGCGCTGTCGACGATACGTTAAGTCCACTTAGTTTTATACATAATATTGTTATACATACGACATCTTTTTATGAAATTCGAGAAGAACTGAGGAAACTTAACAGCATGAAAACTACATGAAAACTACAAGCAAAATCCTGAAGTGACTTCACCAAGAACAGAACACTAAGAACTTCCTATTGCTATTTTTGTCACATGAACATTATACACAAGACAACAACACAACCCTGGATCCCATAAGAGAGAAAAAAAATAAAACAAGTAGGCTATACTAAGATTATAATGTGACTGGAATGCTCTACCTCTTAAGACTTGGAGGGGGCGAGGTCTCTAGCCGCTGGAATAACGCGGTCCAAATTGCGTGTGGTCTTATTGCCCTAGTTGGTTTCTTGCGCAGTTTGTAAACGTATAACGGCTCTACTTCGATCCGATCGAAGTTAGTTTTTAATGTTCTTAACCAATTAACAGAAATAAAACTGTACACACCAAGTGGTTACACAAATAACGTCCGCAGACATTAGGTTTGCATGACAAAAAAAAAAAAAAAAAAAAAAAAGCACCGATTTTCTAGTGAACTTCGTTGGCATCTTGGTGTTTCTGACCAGCTGTCTCAGCCTGAAGACGGGAATAGATAGCAATTCCTGAAACGTTGCATTTTTTCGTTGATTTTAACTTGTGTAGTGTTGTCTCTTGTTTTTGTTTGTTGTGAACTGCCCACTATTTATACCTACTTCCATCTTTTCTCATATTGGGACTCTATTTTTTGTGTCTGTCTTTTGTGTGTTTGGGTGTTGTAAAATTCTTGACTGAATTCTATCTTAAGAATTCTTACTGAAAAGAAAAAAAACTGGCGGAATTCCTGTGGGATTCTTCTTCTTCTGTTTTTTGTGCTTTTCTGTGCGTTTTTGTACTTTGTCACTTTGTATTTCAGTACAAGTTTGGTCAACAAAACATGAGCAATGGCGTATTTCCATAAACCAATAAATTCTCAAAGTAGAAGGGGCGCGTCGCGTAGAGCAGGTGTACTTTATTTTAAGATAATTTCAGTAGGTTTTAACCGTTTAAAGTAAATTTAAACTTTGTTGTTGTTCGTTTTAGTTACGATGCCAGACAAATTCCTCGCACGAACCTGAACCGGAAATACCTCTGGTCCCGACACTGATAAACTGGACTGACGAGTAAAATGAGCTGTAACTTACAAATACTCCAAGTTTTCACAGTTTACTAAAGTTGTATATAACAGAACATGTGCGCTTTATGGCAATTTATTATAATTATATAAATGAAAAAAAAAAACATTAAAATATGAAGTGGGGCGACGTACCCCATAACAAAAAAAAAAAAAAAAAAAAAAAAAAAAAAATAAAAAAAGAAGTGGGGCGACGAACCCAAAAAAAAAAAAAAAAAAAAAAAAAAAAATAGGCGGGCCCCATCCCTCTATCCCGCCTGGTTCCTACACCCAGCGGGGGTCAGCATATCAACGATGTTCGGAGTATATGCGAGATAAAAACAACGAAATTCATGTTCTAAACTACGATAATTATACCTTTATATATATATATATATATATATATATATATATATATATATAAACTCGCAGCTATGCAGCCATTTTCATCAACTCCACTATCATTCATACTATTTTAATTGAAATGTAAAGCAAGTTGGCAGCACTGGGCGTGACTAGTGCAGCATGGAGAGGGAAGGCATGCCGCGGAAGGCATTATTCCGAGGCTCGGCCCAGCAGATGTATGTTAGTTAGTAGGTCAGTCAGGCCACACTGTATATTTTCACAGCCGCGTTCTATCTTCTTGCAACTGCTTCCACCTGCCAGGCCTGCGTGTATCTCGTCACACTTGCTGAGTGCGTAGTTCGCTTGCTAACTGCTGCTTCTTACTGTCGAGCATGGCTGCTTATGAATCACACTTCAATACTACGGACCATTTTATATACAATGTAGTTTACTGTGTGTTTTGGGTGTGATGTGCAAAATAAACAAAAACAAGCCACATGCCAAAATGTAGCATTGAACAGTTATCACTTCAAAAGTACTCTCCTAAATTTATAAATTTATCCCACCGAAAGGTAATATGGCTTCTCGAAGCTTACAGGCTGTTCTAGAAAACAAAATGTACCTAAATCACGCAAATACTCGTGTTATTCAAACCGATGTCCACGAATAGTTGCTACAAATGTGGCAAATGGGGGCATACAGATTTGGGATACACGGAGGATGTTGAAACAGTTTCCAACCACTAAATTGGGATTTTGTAGGCAGAACATAATGGCGTGAACACAGCTCGCCGCTGTGGTATACTGGACAGAGGTCATCAGGACTTGAGCGAGGATCGTCATCCCTCGGACCTGCAGACCGCGGCGAGGTAGGGAATGCATGGATCACGCGGTGGTGTGCTGGGGCGGACTCGCTGCGCACGTGGTCGGCCGAGCCGCGCTAGTCCGACCGGCATTTTTGTGCGTCGCAGTGCAATATGCAGGCGGCCGCCGGCACGCCAGCCGCAATGCTCGATAATTCAGGGGCGCTGTGAGGACTGTGTGTTGTCCGCAGCGAGGCCTCCTCCGCCCCTGCGCACAACCCCGTGGTCATGCCCCTTCATTAGCCAACACCGCGACCAGAACTGTCGAAACTGTTTCATTTTGCGTTATTCCGACATGTTCGCTATCCCACGTCCATAATACTGGTCCATATAAACGTAATGAACTTGGTCTCGTCGAGCGAGAACAGTGGAGGTACCCTCAGAGTCGGCCCCTCTACCAAAGACACAACTCTCCCTAACACCCAGTTATTGCTAGAAGATCCGGTCACGATTATATTTCTCATGGTTTTAGGATCACTATACACGTAAGAATCAAAGCCTGTACACCATACTTTAATACTGAATACGGTTCAACGAAAGAACATGGTGTGAATTTCATAGGCTTGAGATCGAAATGAAATGCATGACTATCAGTGTATTTCATCTCAACCATTACACTAATGTGAGCTGCGAAGGACTTCGAAAGAGAAGATACAGCTACTGGACCTCCCACTAGACTACCAGGGAACCATTCCTGGGGGCCGATTCTAAGTTTCTTGGGTTGTCTATCGTTACCTTTCGATCTCGATTCCGAGAGAGAGAGAGCACTCCAACCGATCGGGAAAGAAACAACTCGAAATAGGCTATTCTAAGTGCACTGTCGGTTCGTCACCTCCTTACTTCGGCAAAGTCCGGGTTTCCCCTCTAGCATTTTTCCCAACCATCTTAACTTACAGTTAATAACCAACTGGACAAAAATAATTACTTGAAATATTTACGAAAAAAGTACATGAAAATAACTATTGGTCTAAATATTACTCTTGTAAATTAAATAATTTAATACATTAGTCGGTAAGAATGAAACTCGCTGATGTTGGGATTCTTATTAAGTAAAATAATGAATATTTTTCGAAACTATTTGCACGGGATATTTTGTGCGCAGTGTGTTGGAACTGTGTTTCGTTTCAACACAACTCTGCACAAATGGCTGCTAGGAACTCGCCGAACAATATTAAATAACAACATTTCGTAGAAAATTTAATAAGCCAATTATGTACAGTGGAACTTGGATAATTCGAACCTCAAGGGACCGTCCAAAAACTTCGAATTATCCAAAAATTCGAATTAAATAAGTATGTAATAAATTAGGGTCAAAACAATAAAAAATCGTATTTTTTATCAAATCTCTTAATTACATTACTCTTTGAATGAAAATAGTACCGTAAAAACGACATTAAAATGCACCTAAC